>JBBMFX010000002.1:9529145-9549797 GCA_037832545.1 Rhabdalestes septentrionalis | reverse complement strand
GTTGTTGTTGTTGTTGTTGTTGTTGTTGTTGTTGTTGTTGTTGTTGTTGTTGTTGTTGTTGTTGTTGTTGTTGTTTTTGTTGTTGTTATTATTATTATTATTATTATTATACAAAGAGCCAAGGTAACAGTCTGTTTAATTACGGGGAATAAAACCTGTAATAAAACAGCGCAGGTGATCAGGATGAATGTAAAAATTAATTATGTCAGTTCTGGGTACCTGCACCCGCAAATGTCACAAATGGACCACAAATTGTACATGTACCTTTTGAGAAAAACAGAACATGAGAATGAACTGCATTCTAATGTTTCAAAGATCAAACATGTACATGCCTTCATTGAGAATAGATGAAATGCAATGCAGTTAATGGGTTTATGGGTCAACTGATCAAATTTCCACTCACTATTTACTACACCCATGACTAGAATAGCAGCTAACATGCATAGAGTGTGGATAGACATGTTAAAGAACAGCCTTTAAACTGCCAAGTTGGTCCTGTTTCCCTGTTCATGAAGTGGCTTGTATATGCAGTATATGCAGTACTAAAATGGCTGTAACTTCTGCAGTCTACTCAAGCCATTATTACTCAGATAGCTCAGGAAACTTAGACAGATTTCCTAATGGACTTTGCTTTTAAATAATGTAATACACACTATGCAGTAGTGGATAAAGTGCACCAAAGTACTAGCAGTAAAATGGACTTAAATAGGAAAAATGCATTTGTGAGGTCATGCACAGTGTATGATGCTCTATCAAAATTGAGGACAACTTTAAATGCAACAGAAGTATTTAATTGGTGGTGTTTTCTGTCGAGAAAAATAAACTGATATTAATTACACACAAATACTAAGACTGTAGAGTCAGACATAATCCCCAATGGATATTATTTTCAGTTAAGGTTAAGACATGATCTGGGTCTGGAAACTTGCCTTACATGTCATGAAGTGTTTTACTCTCCTGATAAGTAAATTTAATTATTTTTATATTGATTCATTGCAGATAAAATGTATCTGCTTTTCTATTGACATTAAAAAGGGTTTTATTAGACCCCTGGGATTGCACTATGGAGCAATGTTAGAGTAATATTGCTCGATCTAATACCTTTAGAATGAGTTGGTGTGGTGTTTATTATCTGGCTCTAAACAGACATCACTACCTGACCTCACAAATGCTTCTGAGGCTGAATGCAACCAAATCCTTACAGAAATGTTTCAATGTATAAAAGCCCCCAAAAGAAAGTAGAGCCTGTTACTGCAGCAACAGTGACAAACTTGATTTCAGAAGAAAATTGAATGAACAGATGCCTACAAACTGTTGGATGTAAGTAAAGTTTCAAATTAATGGTAGCGCAGTTCTCACCAATGATTCTTTTTTAATGTACACAAGTGAATGATAGTGGTCTTCACAAATGTGTAATAAAACATTAATTCTGGAAAAAAGCAGTTTAATATTCTATCAGTTCAGCTACATAGTACACCAACACACTGCCTTGGACTTTGCCCTTATACCTTTAAAACAGGCATTAACAGTCAGAAAAGGGAAGGTGAAAGGGGGCAAGCACTAGAGAAAGAGCAACAGAGGGAGTGAGAGAGGAAGTTGCTACTTCATGCATCAGTGAAGTCAAACAGTGACCAGGCCTGTCACTGCAGGGCTTTGTCGGGGCTTTAAAGAAGAAGAACTGGAGTGCAATTCCCCTGAGACCCAAAAAAGCCCCATAGAGGGCTTTATTTATAACCATGCAAAGTTGTCACATATTGTCATTTTGAAGTGAACAGTTTTAGCACATTGGTGCTACATGCATTAGCATGTAAAGTCAACTAACAATTTAAAAAGTAGTTAATGTGTATATTCATATCTCAGCCCTAGACACTGCAAACAGTTTCTCCAAACATACCTTTTTCTTTTTGTGGCCAGAAATTTTCATTTTCCCTTAATCAGTTCCTTTGCTAACGTCCCATGCAAAATTTTGTGGTGAGAATGTATAAAATGTTTTCTTTCAAAGCTGTAAAACAGAGCACTACTGCATTACTTTTTGCGCATTACTGAATGTGTTAAAAACTAAACAAATACGCAAGACACCATGACATTTCTTAGAAACAAAATGTAATTATAGAGACAATCTGACAAACTCATTCATCTGGTTTCTGAGGTGATGCCCAGGCCAATCCCACCCATTTCATTAAACAAGTTGGGGATGAACAAAGAATAAGCAACACAAATTCAAAGAAACAAAAGCTTGTTAAGCAACAAAGCACATTACAGTTCATTTTTTTATGAACCCTACTTGCTCAGAGAGGACATTAGATATTTTCACTTTTGTGGTAATTCTCTCATATTCACTTTATTCGTTTAAATCTATCAAATGACTTTCCTTAAGGGTGTGTGTGTGTGTGTGTGTGTGTGTGTGTATGTGTGTGTGTCTGTGTGTTTTCTGCATCCTGTTTCACCTGGGCAAGCACTAGCTTAGAGAAATACAGAAGATCATGCTTCTGCCAGCAGCAGATGACACGGCCTGGCTCAGATATTGATCTAGCCGCTGCACTATAATCATTTCGGTCTTAGTGCTGGAGCAGTAAAAGCGGCACATTGCTGTCGGCTCATACTCACAGGGAGCATGCAGCGCCAAATAAACAAGACAAATAATATTTTACCAGGAAACCAATTTCATGGCTTTGAATGCACTTCAGTCTCCTCAGCTTGTCTCTTTAAAACGTTTTACCACTGAAAATAAGCACATTGAAACGCCTTTATTTGTTTCATTGCAAACGGTATCAAAAGAGTCATGTGTCATATTGACCATTTAAAGCTTCAAAGGGCATTCATAGGCAACCTGAACGTACATCAATATTTACCATTTCTTTAAAAGTCATTCGGAGGTGTGTTTGATGTAAAGTACTACGGGTCATTGGCATGCGTTGGAAATGCTTATTCCGCATGTAACTAGAACATTAATAAAGAAGAACGTTTCACAGGATAATGTTCTACTAGTTATCCTGATATGATGTGAGTTTGTGCAAATGTCATAATATTTCATACATTATTTCCTGGTCATAGTTCATCAGAACACACCATACAAAAATATTTTTAGAAGTATCAGTTTTGCAAAGTATCAATTTTACAAAGTGGTTTTGCACACCTCATGACGATTAAGAGCTTTTGCTACATCATCATGCACCAGTGGGTGAGAAAATATAATTTTAACCAGTATTTTTTTATTCTCTTATATTCAACTATCTAATCTCATAGTGCTCATAGTGCCAGCTTTAATCTGTGTTTCATTTGGATAGCTTGTCAGCATTATCATTCTCATCAGCACGCTTTGTAAGGATAAGCACGGAATAGGTCGTGACAGGTCATGTTTTTGTTGTGAATGCATTGTGGCTTCATTAACGCTTTTTGATTTCATGTTAATGCAGGTTTTTGTGTGGTTTTCGCAGGGGTCAGGCATCCCAATATATTTTTTCATATGGATACTCTGAACTCTTGCACTGGACTCTGAGGGTAACATGGTTTTCTATAACAATCCAGATAAAATAGATACAATTTGAATTTCCCGCAGTGGAGAAAAGCTTTGGTTTTATATTTGATTTGATTGCATTAATATTAAAGGTGAGATTTACAGAAATATTTGAACTGTAACTGTGTAATTGTGCTGAAGGGAACACTGCTGTAAAAAGCTCATTTGTTTAAAATATTTGCAAACAAAATATTTTTGCACTTTTGTTCATATAACAATACTTAAAAAATTAAAGTACACAATACACTACTTTAAAATTAATTATATAATTCTGCATATAACAGGGGATGAATCACAATTAATCATTCAAAACCATGCGATTAATCTCGATTAAAAACTTGAATCATTTCTCAGCATTAATATATATATATACACTGGTCTGTTTCAAATTTAATACAAATTTGACCCATGATGCCATTTCTCTGGACCAATTCTACACCATGTTTAATACTGTGGATGACATTCTATCTAAACATCCTTCTTTAGCCCCAAGTCCACTGTAAGAGTTTGTTGCCAGAAGGCTCGATCTTTTTGTGACCTCTGTCCAGTCTGTTCGATTTAAACTGCAGGCGTTCATGTTTGTCTTCCAAAATGTTTGCAGGCATTTGCTAAAGAGATCCTGACTTACACTTCTGAAATGAAGAATGCTTTACTGACAGTGTGATCATAGCAATGTGTGATCGTGCCAGTGATCTTGTGTTTAACAAATGTTTTAAAAAGACTAAGGCTAAGCCAACCTTTTAGATCCCTTGTTAAAACTTGGAAAATATGAGAATTTCTTATTTATTTTTTTAATGCATGTTTGTGCTACTTAATCACACTTTCACCTAGCTTTCCCAAAGAGGTTAGTAATTATGGAGCTTAATGAAAATTAGTGCAAAAAACACCCTGCAGTTTTGCAATTTTCACAATTACTTGCAAATTAGCCAACTTCCAAGAATTTTGTTCTTCTTTCAATTTCACTACAATTTTATTAACTGCTTAATGTCGGTTGCAGTTTCTGTAGAAGTGTCAGTTCTTTCTTATCCCTCCCCTCTAATCTCACGTCCCATTCATCTCTCCACCTGTTCTTTCACATCTCTTTTCTTTGTTTGTATTAACAGCACTAGACGCCAGCTGCTGAGACCCACAGTGACATCTGTTTTTTGTTCATTTTGACCATAAAATGCAGTGGTGTGAGACATGTAACGAGAGACAGTGTTAAAAATGATACCCTCTACAACAGGGGTGTCCAGTCTTATCCTCAGAGTTTTTACATGAAAGGTTTTTGTTCCAAAAAATGCAAAAGCACACATGATCAGCTGTTCGTAGACTGAGACCAACTGTCACAAATTGCCATTTTATAGAGTGTATGCATGTGACATTAACAAACACCAAATAAACAAACATTATCCACCAGTATCCCCTAAAGGTAACATTAGTAAACATCAAAAACACAAACATTAATCAGTGCTGCCATTTAATTGCACTGCATTAACAAACATCAAATAAACACACATTACACAGTGCTGTTCTGTAAATGTAAGATTAGCAAACAATCAAGCATACATTACGAACAAATCTTATTAACAAATATCAAACAAATCATCTCCATTGCTGGCCTATTAAAGTGTAACAATATTAGTCAATTTTTTAATTTTGATAGACCCATGAAGTGTCTCAAGAAATGCAATTTCACTTATTTTCAATCATTTGCCATTACACAATTAATAACATATGATAAATATAATTACAATGGAAAAATGTTATGTGTCAGTTGATGTAAGTATGTAGTGAGATCAAACACTTGAGGGGATTGGAGAGCTTTATAAAAATTGACAGTACAAAAGGGTACTTCTAGATCACTTCTAGATGGTTGTCGATCAGGGGTGGGCAAATTATGGACGGCGGGCCTCGTCCGGCCCGTTGGACTTTTTAATCCGGCCCGCTGAAGATTGGTTTCTCATCCGTGTCTCGGGCAGTGAAGTCGCAGGGAGGGGCCAGACGCCGGCCGGGCGGGGCTCAGCATGCAGTATAAAATTACTCAAAATACGCATTTGCGCTGTGAATACCACATACACCGATGTGTACGGGCATACCACCACCTAGAGCTTAGCTCGGGCCCAAAAAATGAAACCTGACCCAAACCGAGCCCGTGAACCTTGTGTCCCAGCCCAGCACGGCCCAACACAGTAACTGTAATTTTCATCCAGAGCCCGAATTAAACCTGACCATTTTTAATTTGTGGGGGTGTTATAACACACACTCTCAACTGTGGTTGTGTTCGTAACCTGACACTCCGTGCGCTCCAAGCCTCTCAAATGCTTATTTGGCGAATATGAATGCTTTGTGTGTTAATAAAACATTAGATTATAGATTTTATAGCAATTTATGGATGTAATATTGGATTGCTGAATTGTATTTTTTGGAATTAATAACAGAATTAGAAACATAGCATTTAAGAGGTTAACATCATACACAAAATTATATGATAATATAATTATATGATAATAATAAGAAGAAGGAGAAGATGATGAAAATGATTGACATTCATAACCTTGAGAACCATTGTGTATATTCCGGGCTTTTGATTTCTACATATAACCATGATCTTAACTAAAGAAGTCATGTAACAACCCATCCCACCCCCACCCCACCCACCCCCTTAAAGAGTGCAACCTTTAGGGTGTTGTAATTTAAATGTATTATCTGGAATTGAAATTGATCACATTTGCATGCTGGCCATTGGCTGATTTACACCTAACTGGAGTATGTTTGTGGTTTCTGTCAGACAGAGTCTCGGGCATTCTGATGACCTAGATGTTATCAGAGGAATACAATTAAGTAACATGCCACCAGCTCGGAGAGCTTATAGGAAGCAGTAAACCAACAAAAAAAACTTACCAACATATGTAGGTTTCAGCCATTGTCTTTTTTCTTTTACATGATGGCAACTTACACTGCATTTATATTACAACATGATTAGACCTTCAGAACATTTGCAAATAAATGATCTTGTTATATTAACATACATTAATGTTAAGACACAGTGTTGTTACATCGACCATAATGTTTCAGTTCAACAGATCTGTTGAATATTCTCACAGTCTCAGTTTTGTTACATGCATGGACATCTGTACTAATGTCACAAACCATTTCCTCTTTCACTCCTGACCATTAAAATCAGTTTACCTTGGAAAATACCAATTGTTCTCACTGCCTTCATAGTCAAGGGAAATATTTTATCTATCTGCTTGCAGGTACACAGGACTTTCAAGGGGCGTCTTCAAAGGGATCTGATCTGTCAGGACAGAACTTTTCCATTTCCTTCTTCTCATGTCAGCAGAGAAGCTATGAATCTTCTGCACGTACACATTCCCAGTGCTCAGAGTTCACCCCAGCATTTCTCAGCAGTTTGGAAATGTAATCAGAGAAAACCTTCAAGGAAGCTCTTTCTCCCTCAGCTGAAGGTCAGCTAGGAATTTGAAAATGGTAAAATGCCAAAGGGAGAGTGATGTCAAGCTAAAATTGGACAATATCCCCCAAAAAATTAGTTTAGTGTTCTGAGTACATGATACAGATCATAATTTTTTTTTTCCTGAACTTTAAGAAGAAGCAATAATTGCATGTTTAAAATTATAATCATGTTATGAGTATAATTTGATGTCTTTAACATATACAATGCTGTGCACTAATTCCAATAAAACTTTGTTCTTGTGCCATATTATGCATGCAGTAGTATCTTCAAAATTTTCAGAAATGCATTATCATGACAACATGTTAAATTAATCATGGTGAATAAATATGAATATATTGCCTAGCCCTTTTTTGGTGTCGAGAAGATGCACCAGTTGGAATGAACATGGACAGACTGTTAATTAGACAAACAGGTAATCTTTTTAACTCTCTGTAATCAGCTGAAGTATTCTCTGTAATCAGCCTCAACGGCAGATGAAGTCACAAAGAGGACAATCTTAGCCTATCCCTGTTATATGGGAGAGAGAGAGAGAGAGAGAGAGAGAGAGAGAGAGAGAGAGAGAATACTCAAAATACTGAACAATGAGAGTAAGAAATGAGTAATCAGGAATAATATACAATTTGTAGGGCATTCTTTTCTGAATTACATACATTCAGTGCATTCATTATGTTTATTTAACGCATTCAGAGATTGGAGGAACTCTCTAAGGATGGTTCTCTTGAGGCCAACATGTCAACATTAAGTGAACTATTATTTTCCTGCAGCTGCAGATTCATCTTTTATCTGGAGGAAACCGTTTGATTGTTAGAATGTTATCCCTTTATTTTATTCCTCTTTGTTTGTCCCATCTTAAAGTGTTTAGCATGGATAAGTCTGAGCTGTGTTTTGGCACGGGATAAATGAGTGAGCATTAGGGAACTCTTAATCACTCAACATCTGGAGAGGAGAAAGAGAATGAATGAGAGAGAGGAAAACATGGACAGTGAGCACAGAATCAGGGGAAGGGGAGAGGATGTGGGTGGGTTTTATGAATGAGGGAGTGGAGGTTTTGGGTTTGACGACTGAGACTTAAAATGAGAGGACTGTCTGACCTAAAGCACCTCGAAAGTGATAGAAAGTGCAGGGCATAACTCCTTTGACCTGATAATCTCAGCAAAACCTCATTTGCTAATTAAAAAATCAGTGTGCTGTCGCTCTCAAAAAATTCAAAAATCATTCATGTGTTCCTCTTTACCCCAGATCAGCACAAATCGCATACTGATCTCTCTGAGCTCTGCTTCTAGGCTCCCTAAAGGAACTTTCCTTTGTCTGTAGTTGTGATCCCTCCTCTGAAACCTCCTCAACTCTCTCAAATGCTTTTCAAAAGGAGGCTTGATGAAATCTTCCTGCCTAACACATTCTTTTGATCTCATAATCCGTGCTGAGTCAGAGGACCATTTCTGCTATTTCATCCAGAGTTTGGGCAACATTTCTGATAGACCACTGTGTATTTAAATATGACTCACTTACCCATTAGTAAGAACAGTGCAGGCTGTGGACTAGGTTTGCAAGTAAACGTTTGGTTTAGTACACCACAATAATACCCTAAACCCTCAGCAATTACACGATCAGGGAGCAACCTCTTGCTACCTCTTGAGAGACCTGTATGGTCGGAGAGGTCCAATTTCGCTGCATGTAAAAGTGTAGTGACAAATAAAGGCTTTCATCATCATCATCAAACACCTTTTTTTTTAACTGTATATTATTACATACAAGTATTTTAGGTACAAAATATGGTGTAGTATTATAAAATAATTTTTCTAATATGTCTTTATTTGTGTATCGTTGTGTCTTTTTGGCACATATCTCACATTAAACATTGTACTTTGTCCTCCGCACACTTGTTAAGAATACAAGAGAAATCTTATTCATTCCTATATTACCAGCAATTTTTTTACATCATGGCATGGTCATATGTATAAAAGTATAAAAGCAGAGTCTCTGAATGCAAGGAATTAGAGGTGGATGCTAGCTTACGATTTTGATGGATTTGGACTAAAGTCAGTCATGTTTTGAGCTAAAACATTTTCCAAAATTCAAAATCTCTAAGACCATGTTGCATTTTTACAAAATTAGACACAAATATTTTTCCTTATATGTTATACTGGAAAGTGAAATGTCTGAAGTATTTAGAATTATGAAGAAAGACTTAAAAAGCTGATCTTTATTTTACTTTTCTTTTACATTGATTTTTTTCAAAATTCGAAAAGCTTTTGTTGTTCTTTGTCATGGTCAATAGTTGTTTTTTTTTACCCAGATTTTCAGACTATTTAAAGATTTGCTTTTATTTTCCCATCAGTCTTACACATTTTGGTCCTAATTTTTTTTTTTTTATTTCATAGTGTGACAACAACTTGCTTGCTTCTCTGTAGCTCCCACCTCTTGTTTTCAAGATTTTTAGCAAATCCATGTTCTGTGCTGATAGTTGCTTACACTTACTCAAGTTGTTTTCTGTTGGAACATGTATTTCTACTTATAGAAGTTATAATACATTTACTTTGTTATAGATTTAGAGTATTCTATCCATCTCTGCTGGGACAGACTGGGTCTGGGTGAGGTTTAGAGGGAGCAGACACTGTGTTAGGGTGGTGGTGGTTTAGTGGGTAGGATATTTGCCTCTGGACCAAGAGGTCATGGGTTTGAATTCTACCTTCAGCAAAGCACCACTGGGTTCCAAAAGAAGACCCTCAACCCCAAGTTGCTCCAGGAAGACTATCCCCTGTTGTTAGGGAATGGAAGTCGCTTTGGATAAAAGCATCTGCTATATCCTGTAAATGTATTCTGACTCCAAAAGGAAGACACTGCTCCCCTCATGACCCAGTATTACCCCACAAGCCAAGACTGACAGTGACAGGAGGGGACCCTGAAGGAAGGGCGTGTAGGAACATTACACACACAGAGGGACATTTATCATACATCTTCCATACCAAAGATCAAACAATACTCTGTCCGTTCATTTCCTGCTCTCTTTTCCAAGAGTTTTTTATAACTGCTGATCTCCAGTCTGCAATTCAGCAACACCATCAGAGACAGTCATGAGGAAAATGGAATGAGTGACTGTGAAAGATTGGTAGGCCCTGACCTCATATTTTGTTGGTTAACCATAAATCAGTGGGAGCTATTTATAATTACAACAGCGCTCAAAATGTGGCTTTCACTTTGACTGGACAGGCGGCATCAGATTCCATCAGCTGGCATCAGTCTTGCTTTCTAGCTTATTTTCTGCTTTCTGTTAAAAGCTTTCATTTTCAGGTCTGTAATTTAGAACAGTGCACAGATAGGACTTTTTTTTCAGCCCTTTATTTCAAAAGTGAATGACAAAACAACTTTTTCCAAATTTTCTAATAATACAATGCTAGTTCTATAATGCAATGATAGTTCTAACACTCTAATACATATCATACCACATACCAAATTAGATTTCCAGGTCTAATACTTTCTTTCTTAAATCTGATACTTTCAAGTGTGATTTCAAGTGTCCGAAAATGATTTTTGTCAATGCCTTTCCCACAGCAGTCTGCTAGCGACCAGTAAAAACAGAAGGGCGTGACTAAGCCTCATTGAGGAGTATGTGGGTAGTTTTCCTTTGGAAGCAGATTTTAATTAACCATGCCTTAAATCAGAAACAGGATGTGTTTGAGTACTGCTGTTGCTCGCAAAGCACTCCGGTATCACCAGTGAGGACCACAGGCTACAAACAGCATGCAAGGTCACATGGTTTCATAAGAATCTTTTAAAAAGAGAGACTGTAAAAAATGCACCGAGCCTCCATTTTAATTTGCATGTATTATATTCATGGAGACAACGACAGACCTCTGAACAAAGTGTGACCATACACACATTTTGAATTCCTAATCATATAACACACAACTTCAGTCAGAATATGGATGAGGAATAGAAATTCATTCCTCTGCCGCTAGCAATGTTGTCGTCCCCCCCCCCCCCCCCCTCTCTCTCTCTCAGCTGAGATAACATAGGTCAACATGATTTTCCCATAGATTGAGTAACCGCAGGGGTCTTGTGTCAGTTTGTTTTTCCTCAGTCGTGTCTCAGAAAGATCAGGAATATCCACCTAAGAATGACGGATTGAAGCAGTCAAATAGGCAGCCATTTCTGCATGACCATAATTTACATATTCTTTTACATTTATATGTAATTACCCAGTTTTATTGCTTAATATAATGACTCTAACATTTACCCTGTCTACAGTCTGTTCACTCTGTGCAGCGCTCATATACCGCATGTAAATGTTAGACCTAAAGGATTTACCACCACAGCAAATGTGTATGAATGAATTAGTGAACAGCGAGTGCTAAGAAAGTAAAGGAACAGCTTAGCGGAGCAGATACAGTTTCTTCCACATATTCATGTGCTTGACTCTGAACTTTTGCACCTGAAAGTACAAGATCTCTTTGAAAATCACCTCTCCTGCTGCAGAGTGCGAGACGAAGACCCAGGGGCAGGTGCAGTGTGAACTCAAAGCCAGGAAATGGCCTTGTACTATTCTCACATGAAAAACTTCTACCCATGTTATTTTTAAAGGGCCCATATCCTGCAGTTACTTTATATGTTACATTTGCATGTTCCCAGGGTTGAAAAACAGTGAACCTCCTTTCAACCTTTCTTGATCATTCAGAATTACACTGGCGGTTTTCCGATTGCAACATGCATATGTCAATGAACTCTGGTCTGATTGACTGCCCTGTGTTTTGCTCTGGTGATGCCATAGCCTACTGTATACAGGAGTAGTGCCATTGGCCTCTCTGGATGGGTAAGATGGCCTCACTAATGTGATGCTAAAGACTGCTGTTTAGCATTTTCCTCCAAGTATGTTGTCCAGTGTTTTGCTTTCGTGGCAGTTTGAAAAGAGGCAGTGGTGCTTTCTGTCACTTTCTGTGAAAAAGCATGTGCTAGCCTTTACCTCCTCTACAAAGGTAATCTTACCTTACTTAACATTACATTACATTCCTTTGGCAGATGCTTTTACCCACAGCAACTTACAACTTGAGGAAACATATACGTTTCAGAACAGTGTGAGATCCAGAAGAGAATACTAAATGCTGAATCTTTATTTAAGACTAATGCAAACAGTCAGGAGAGGAGACGATCCCTGAACAGATGGTTGTGACTGTGGTTTCAAGTCTAACTGAACATGACCAAATTAGGGTGAACATTGGGAATAAATGTAAATAATTTTTTTGTGTATACTACTGTGTGCTGAAAGTGTGGAACTGACTAAGCCAGGGGTTTCCAATCTTATAAGAGTTTTAATCTCAATAAAGCAGGAGCACTGATTCAGCGAATAAACAAGTACAATCATCATGGAATTAAACCTGCAGCCATACATTAATCTTGCTTTTTCATTTTTCTAATAATGTAAAAGTCCTATGTCCTACATTTTTGCGTTTTGCAACATTTTTCTTCCTGTTGTGTTTACAACACCATCAAACTCTACTTCCATTACACCATGGACTCTCAGTACAACACACCACCAAACGATGTTAAAATCAAAAACAAAAAAAGGTGCTTAACCCTGGCTTAATATACCCCTGAAAAACAGTAAACCACTTAATTTGAATTAATTTGTGATACCAACCCCTTAATTTTGCCTGAAAATGTACCTTTGATTTAAGACATGATTGTGAAACCACTTAATCTTAAATTTAAGTTGTTAATTCAGAAGATCCTATTAATTAACAGGCAAGATGGAAAAAGTAAGCAGTAGTTCAGTACTCCTTAATCAGCTTTGATCTGCGCATTTTTCCCATGTGGGAAAAATTAAGTTCCAAATTAAGGTCATTTTAAAATCACATCATTTACTTTTGTGGTGAGAGTACCCACACACTCCATTCAATGGCAATTCTGACCAGTCACACCTGGACTCAATTACTCCATTCCAACATATCCCTGGTCACTCTGGTCAGTGTTGATAGTCCATCATGTGTGCTAAGCCCTTTGACTTCCTTGTTTTTTTTACCTTGTTCCATTTGTGAAATTTGTCTAATTTTTCATATCCAGTTTCATTGCCTGACCATTTCTGTTATTTTTTTTTTACCTCGATTGAGCTCTGGGCTTTGGTTTCAAGCATTGTATTATTTTAAGTAAAAGCATTTCCTGTTATTGTTGCCACCTCAAAAACCTAATACCCTGCTTATTGATGTCCATGTAGTTTTATGCACCAAATATAGTCACATTTTAGGACCATTTTCCATTTGATTCCTCACAATTAAACATTACCGTGTTGGTCACTGCGGCTTTAAGACAGTGACGGTATATGATCTCTGCCCTGCAACTGAAATGCTCCTTATTACTAGCAATCATGTGCAATGACATGGTGGACCTAAACTGCTCTAGGCTGCATGATATGTGTAAATGTACTGGTTTTTGTCATCATAAATACACTGAATTCAAAATGGGATGTTTTTGCAGCTTGTGTCTCTATATGGGCCATATGCATGGTATGGTTCTGAAATGTTAATAATGTTTACAAATTTTCAACCTCATACATTTTTTCATTTGTTTTTTTTTCATGATAATGGGCTCTTTATGCCTCTGAAGTATGAGGAAACCCCATAAGCGATGGTGCATATAAGACTAGAGCCTGTCTGATGAGTGTCCTGATTCCATCGCTTCTGCTATTCTCCTGATGGCAAGCAAGAAAGTGAGGCTTGTTTTGAATCGACTCCTTTTACTGAAACCTCAAAGCAAGCCCCACTTTTTTCTTGTCATAAAAAGATCATCCTCATGAATTAATTCTGTATACATATCAAGCAGCATAAACCGTAACGACATTTAAAAAGTGCTATGGTGGACAGAAGTAACCCCATCAGCACCAGAGAAACCCACATATAGGCAGATTGATTGTGTATCATTGAACAGTTTTGTTTTTGTTACATAATATCCTTCCAGTGTGTTTTTACACTTATATACATTTACAAAAATGAAAACCCATCTAGAAAAAAGCACAGTGAGCACAGGATATTTATAGACTTCAGTTCAACATTCGCCACCATCATTCCTCCACATCTAATAGGAAAGCTGAGACTGCTGGGCCTAAACTTCTCTCTCTGTAACTGGATCTTGGACTTCCTTACTGGGAGACATCAGCCAGTCAGGATTGGGGGCTGCATCTGAAGTAGCACCACACTGAGCACTGGGCAACCAGGGTCTGTGAGCTCAGCCCTCTGTTTTTCATGCTGATTAGCAACAACTGCACAGAAACACACCATTCACTGATGGTGCACAGGCAACAACCTGTCTCTGAATGTGGACAACACAAAAAGAGATGGTAGTTGATTTCATGAGAATCAGTTTCTGCTGAACATCGAAGGCTCCTCAGTGATCATCCAGAGCAACAAGTTCCTTGATGTTCACATCACGATGAACCTCAGCACCAACTGCTTGGCCAGTAAAGCCCAACAGTGCGCTTACCTCCAGCAAAGGCTGAGAAGAGCCCCTGGTCCATATCCCCCAGTACTCACAACATTCTACAGAGGGACAACAGAATGTTCTGTAGTTGCATCCTGGTGTGGTACAGAAATGGCAAAGCATTAGATCACAAAGCCCAACAGAGGGAAGAACGGACTGCTGAAAAGATAATCAGGCTTGTGTATGGCAAAAAATGTAGTGCAGAGAGTTAATTACTTACATGCTGATCACTTATCCTGTCTATTTCCCAATCATTCTCGCTGCCAACTGTCTGCATCGGTCTGCATGTGTCATATGCTTCTTCAAATTTGCATTTGCCATGTTTGCAATTCAAAGCTTTTACTCCAGATGCCAGAACAATCTTTAGCTGAATATTTGAAAATTAATGCTGTTATATTTTTTCATATTTGGACAACTAGGTTTTGATACATGCCAAGATCATAATTTATTGTACAGCTACTATATCTCCTCATCCTTCTTCTCCTTGGTGCACTGCTGCTCGAGCACTCATGCTGCTGTGCTTTGCTGAATAAAGCCATTAGCCATGAGTAAATGTTATCTCAAGGACTGCCAGTCTTTTATGGCTCTGAACCTTCCCTGATACAGATGATGATGCATAGGCCAAGCCCCCTTCTCCACGCCCTAATACACATGAACACGCATGCCCCCTTTAATGGTGCCCATGGGGAAATCCTTTACTAAAAGCCAGTCAAGTGGATGATAGATAAATAAGAGCTACTGTATCAAGGGATGTTGAGGGCAGTGTGGAGAACAGTGCTCACCCTGCCCCGATTACTCACCCAGTAGCATGGGCCTGCTGAATGATCTGTGGCCCTTTCCTGTTGTTCTTGCTATTTATATGGCTTGCTTTTCGTACATACACGTCTGTACAATGCCCCCTGGCACCCACGTTCTTGAAACCAAATTACAATTGAAATTAGATTATATACAGCAATTAAAAACAAACCAGATTAGCCAGAAAGGACGATTATCTGACAAGCTCCGGAAATTAGTTCAGCACTCTCTCATTTACTGTAAACAGTGAGTGAGTGAGGAAGATAATATAAATTCCTAGAATTTTCCTAATCTCTGCCTTAAATCCAATCTGATCCTGCTGTTGAACCATGATCCATTCATTTCAGCTCCAGTCCTTTCAAAATTACAATCCATTAAAGGCTTTTCTCAGCATATTTGGTTCCTGTGTAAAAAGCAGATCGGTTTCTGCGAGGTTGATACATGAAGTTCAGAACACATGAGTTTAAGAATTTCTTATTTTTCCATTAAACCTCTTTTATTGGCCAAGTGCACATTAGCTGGCATGGACTTCACTAGTGGATGCAACAGCTTCTGCTGAATATATGAAATTCACCTGAGAGTTGTCTGAAAACGGGTGAGAAAAAGGGGTCAACATGTTCTGTATCAAAAATTAGCTTAAATTTGAAAAAATTCCCAAGAAATCAGGAAAATGTTTCTCATAATTTAATCAGTCGTTATCTTTGTTACCATTTTATTTCTAGGTAAAAAATCATACTGTATCTAACTTGATTGTGTGATCTAAAGTGTGAGTATAAACATTAAGCAGACGCCTTTATCTAAAGCGACTACAGGGGACAGTCTCCCTGGAGCAACTTAGGGTTAAGGGTCATGTTCAGGGACCCAGTGGTGGTGCTGGAGGATGGATTCGAACCAAGACCTCATGGTGCTCATAGTGCTCATGGTCCAGAGGCAAGTATCCTACCCACTGAGCTACCTCCACCCCTATATAATGACCATATTCATATTGTAGCGGAGTTGGGCTGGGGAGGCCTTTCCCAGCATGCCTTGCTCCCGCCTCCTCCTGTTCAATGTTGTTCTGTGTGTTATTTTGGGGGTATTTTGTGTATTTGGGGTGTATATGTGTGTTTTGGGGTGTGTTTGGGGTTGTTTGTGTGTGTTTAGTGTAGAGGTACACAGACTACCATGAGTGTGTTTCGTGGTAGCTCTGTGTACCTGGGGCCGGGTCTTCAGCTGTTTAAGCTTGCTGTGCTGCATGTTTGCATCCTTAACATCCTACTGCTGTTAGAAACTCACAATAAAGACTGTGGAGAATTCACCAGCTCTCGTGAGTCTTCATCCTTTCCCTCGGTGATATCACCTCAAGATTGTTACAATATATATATATATATATATATTTGGGCATTAATGACTTCAGATTTCCCAGATTGACATTTCAATCAAAAATTTGAAGTCGAGTCGACTGGTCATTTGATGACTTCATCACAACTTCAGCGGAGGAACACAGGTGTCTGTCATCTTGGACTGGTTTTGTGTTTATATTCCACTCGCGCCAACTTTACCGCCCTTTATATGAAGTGAAAATAACAGTGTCGCCAACCTTTTGGTAACTGAGAGCTACTTCACGGATACTGGGCCATATGAAGGGCTAACATTTTGATACACTAGAACAGAGTTTAATTAAATTATCTAAACTTCATGTATAATAAACATGTTTAAATGTTTTCTTTTTAGGTTTTGTCATTTTCAGGACCATATAAATGCAAATTTGATTAAAGAAGAATAGCAACAGGATAAAAGGAAAGGAGGTTAGATGCTGCTCACTGGTGAGTTGTGCTAGTTTTAGAATAGTCCGCAGGCTGCTCATGTGGTCCTCCATGTTGGTGACCCCTGGACAATAATAATTGGTTAAGCCACAGAACGCATTTCAGCGTAAGCCAATCAGAGTCAAAGGTTGCATTGCGCTCACTTGCACATGCACAGAGGGAGGAAAAAGCACATGACTATTCAAATTATCTCAGGGGGCGTAAATATATAGTCCATATATACACAACACCATTCAAGTGTTACTTGAAACAAACATCCAAGTGGCTGCACAAACTATTTTTGTCTTGCTGTTTCTAGATGTATGTGTGCGCTCATGTGTTCAAAGGACAAGGAAATGCCAGAAGACAGAACAAGAATGTGCCGGCGTGTGTGTTTATATATATACATCCAGCTCTCAGATTTGTTATAATTAGCTCTTCTCCCAGCGCTTACCCTGACTAGGTTTGTGTTTGGATTGGCGGCAGAATTAAGTCCCACAAGTTAAACTGCATTAGCACTGCTTCATTAAAATCACTTCAGGTAGGAGAACTACACTGCGACCAAAAGTTTGTAGACACTTCATATTAGTTGTTTCAGCTGCTAAATTCAACTGCTAAAACACTGTAAGTATAATCGCCAGGGAAAAGCATTGCTACTAGAATGGTATGTTTTGGAGCAGCTGCTACCATGCCCAATGCCAAATCTAGAGTGGTATAAAGCCCCCAACATTGGGCTGTAAAGCAGAGCAACTGTGTCCTCCAGAGTAATAAAGCCACATTCAGTACTTTTGGAATGAGTTTGTGATCCAGAACTAATCATCTGACGTCAGACCCTGATCTCACTTATGCTCCTGCGGCTGCACTCGAATTCTCACAGCAATGTTCCAGCATCTAGACTAAAGTCTTCCCAGAGGATAAACTGTTGCAACTATGTCAGTATCAATTGGATGAGCAGGTGTTGACACAATTTTAGAGACTACCATGGACATAGTTCGTGTTTGGGCGAGAGAGAGTCAGACCGGTCTTGCTATTACCATAAAGCTTCAGGTTCGTAACTTTTCTGACACCGTCAGAAAGATATATTGTAGACCCCCGAAATTCTTGGGGTTTACATTCCAACCATGATTTTGTGATGTGGTAAGCAAGTGCCTTAAAATTTAAACCCTAATAAGTCCCCAAATATGCTCCCAAAACATTTTCATTTTAAACTTAGCTTAATACGTAACCCTTACAATATGTAAAGATAAATCCGTACACATACTCCCATTCAAACAAGTGTTTTCTTTGGTATGCGCTGTCATTTCCTTTTGGTATAAACAAGGTAAATACAGTAATACAATATTTTAATTTACAGTAATAAAAATAGAGAGCTTTAAGAAGAACAAAATGAAAAACATGAGAACACTCAGCCATAGCCTCCACGCAGAAAATCGTAATGATGCGGTAATGCTGGACTGCCAGAGATGCCTCACAGGGCAGCAGCCTATATATGGTTGCATTGTGTTCTCACGTACTAAAATGTATATGGTTATATTTTTACTGGAAATGTAGCTGAATTTATGTTAATATTTATGTTACAAATAAGTAAATTATATTTTTCTTAATTATGTAGCACTAAAATACATGAAAATTATATATTGCTATGAAAAAAGAAAGAAAAATAATTACTCTTAACCGTGACTTTGTGGGGGAACACTATTTAAATGTCAGACAACTGGAGGTTCTAATATCCATTAGATACATCTATGCTGTCACTGCACACTCAAATGCAGATTCTATTTACCATTGTTTAAAGCATGGACAGGTTCCAAGCAGGCCACCTGCTGCTGTAAAACATGGAGCTCTCTTTCTCTCTGTCTGATGCAGTGACAGTGAGGGATTACCAGGCTTGACCTCTGAAAGGCGAACCTGAGCTGAACCTGAGTTGATTTCAGGCAAATCAAAGGGTTAGAAATACAAAAACAGTGGTTTTCAGTTATTCACATTAAAATAAACTACAATCCCACAAGACCATAACAGATGATTCAGAATGCAACAGCACATCGAAATTCTCACACACTCCCCCAATACAGATCTTTCACTGGCTTCCTGAGGCTGCTTGCATCCAAATCTAAAAATGGGCCCGGTCCGTCTTACATATCAGCACTGATTAGACCACAAGTCACTCTTAGAATATCAAGTACAACCTGACTTGATGCACATTTTCTCATTAGGACTTTTCTCAGCCTTGACACATAAGTGATGGGACACACTTTCCCTGACCATGAGAACTGCTGAGACCACTAGCTCTATCTTACTATGCTAGCAGCTTTTAATTTTAAGTCTAGGCCTTTTTATATTTTAATGTAATCTTATTTTATTGTAAATTGTATACATTTTCATTGTGCAGTATAAAACCCTTACAGAGCCCACCAGCCACGAGAGAGTTGCCAGAAGGGAGGATCCACCACCTGCACTAAGGAACAAAACAGGATGAGGGTCTGCTTTCTCAGGGCGAATGTGATGAAACTCTTCAGAGACAGATAAAATGACTGACCACACACATTCTACAAAATGGGGGTTGATTGCATTCCTCCACAGCCTGTATATGACCTGTACATGGGGTTACAGACATGGAACACAGAATCAATGCAATAATGAGCAGGCAATTTTAATAGGCTTCAGGATTGGTCCTATGTGTTCCTTGCTCAGTAATTTTAGTATTATGTTCCGTGTGGACAAATAAATTCTTCGATGGTAGACATGCACCAGGCATCATTTGCACCAAATTCTTAATGTCAACAGTGTGCCTCTATCTGATACATTGTTTTAAGAACACCAAATAGCCAGAAGCCATAAAACCACTTGTTGAAATGTTCAGCGGTGTATGCCATGCATGAAGCACAGATGGAGCAGTACTGAACATGGAGAGACATCCTTTTGCAGTATAGGCCACTAGGACTTGAGATGAGTTCTGTGGTATGATAGATTCCCAGGTGTCCTGCAGCTAAGAATGTGTGAGCTGGTTTCAGTATGCTACAGGGACAAAATTTTACCTGGGGACATCCCTTGTCGTGTTACTGCCAGTCAGTGTGCCTGCTTGATTTCCTCATTTTCCTAATGGAAGTGGGGTCTGATTAATGGATTATAAACAGGTTGTCCAAATTTTCATTCTTATATCCCATGCTGTTACCAAGATCAATTTAAAACAATAAAACAAAAACAACAAGGACCATCATACATGCCTAGCATTCATACTTCTGGCTCTTTTGAGGTACTCTAGATTTTTATTATTTGTGAGTATGAGAAAGGGTTCAGCTGCCTTCCGTAAACAATCTCAATTCCTCTAATGCCACTTTCATAGCAAGAAATTCTTGATCTCATTTCTTATTGCTGATTAAAATTTCTTTGACAGGAATGGCCATGGTGGTGCCTGACCTTCAAAAGCTTGGCTTCCATAGTCAGCTTCTTTGGTGTGTCTCTTAAGGTAGTCAGAGGTGATGCTACCAAAATACAGAAATTCCTTAGAAAACAGAATAATTGGTGAATCCAAGAAAGTGTTGCATATACATTACAGTACAGTCATGTGAAAAAATTAGGACACCCTTTGAAAGCATGTGGTTTTTTGTAACATTTTTAATAAATGGTTATTT
>JBBMFX010000002.1:9488152-9502460 GCA_037832545.1 Rhabdalestes septentrionalis | reverse complement strand
ACACACCCATGACTAATTTACTCATTTAAGACAACCCATTTGAACTATGCGCCAGGCGCAATGTTCACTTTTCCTACGGGCACTATAGTGTTTTGAGCTGGCCCCTCCCCCAAAGGCAACTGCGTTTCAGACTTCAGACAATGCGCGATCGAGCCTGAAAATCGGGCCCTGAGTGTGTTTGGAGAAGGATGGTAAGTAAAGACCCTGAGTGTGTTAGGAGGAGGATGGTGAGTAGAGGCTCTGAGTGTGTTAGGAGGAGGATGGTGAGTAGAGACTCTGAGTGTGTTAGGAGTAGGATGCCAAGATTCTGAGTGTGTTGGGAGATGCTGAGTGTGTTGGGAGGAGGATGCTGAGGAGAGACTCAGTGTTTTAGGGGGAGGATGGTGAGTAGAGACTCTGAGTGTGTTAATCTGCTGTAGGATCAGCCGAAAGTAGAAGAAGAAGATGAAGACTTACAGATGATTTGTCCACATCTGTATTTTCATCAACAGCTTTGTAGAAAGACCCAAATGCACAGAAGAGGACCTGTTCTTTTATAGACAGACTCCTTCTGATTCTTCTGGCGCTGCCCTGAAGTTTTGCATTGTACTTAATATCAGCAATCCCAAATCAAAACCAAGCATGTAGTTCTTTAGTGTTTTATTGGTCTCATGGTTTTATTTCCTCAGCATAAACACTTTGACTTGATTCTCTCCTTCCAGAATGGCAGTGGGGATATACTATCCCTGCCATGTTAGTGGCCCTCTGGGCTAAATAATATGACTGTGTGATTGGTTCCACACACTTTAAGCATCACATAGCTGATGTACTTCAGCTTGTTTTTCTGTGAAATCAATCATGCCTATGCTCTATAAACTCAATGCTCAATTTTAATTCTACTGGGGTGGAGAACTGACCAGAAAAAAGTATTATGACATTTGACCATTTGAAGGGCAAAGCAACCTAGGAGCATACAGAAGCAAAAAACAGGCAACAAGACCTTTAGGAGAAGTGAATACACTGATCTGGTTGTTGCCATTATTGTAGGAGAAAATGCACAAGCTCAACTTGGGTAGAAGTATGTGCTCGTGTAGGTACTGAGGATAATTACATTCATAATCAGGATTTCAGCAGCAAATTAACATTTATAAATTAGTATATTACATTTGAGAGCCTTTGTTGTCCCAAGATAAATTACGCCGCTATTTCAACACAATTAGATAAATAAAAAGAAGCTATGCATCTGCATTTGGCTGTCATTTCTGAAACTAAATAAGACGCAATCATCCCTCCCCTTCATTTCTTTCCCCCTTACCCTCCCTAGGATGCTTGCTGAGTAAATGCCCATTTTATTCATTTTATTTAGTTAGAATGTCTGTGCTCCTGTGGTTATATAATTAATGGATGGAAAGGTTTAATTCCTAACATTTAATTTAGCTCCTTTTTGTCAGTTATTTTGATGTTTGAACAATTAAGTGCATTTAATTAAGCATAGATTTTATTTCTTACTTGTCAAAAACATTGAGAATGGTGATGTACATGACCTATGTAAGATAGTATAGAAAAAAAGTCTTCACCTCTCAATTAAATGGATTATTATGGGATCATTTACCTTTTGTTGATTTATGAAGTAGTTGCTTCAGTTGGATAAGTGGTAAAACATTTAAATGAATGTCAGTTCAAAATGTGCCAGACTGAAGCCAGAAGGTGCTGTGTTCCATTTCCTGTCACTGTTTTCTATATGTGATTTATTGTTTGTGGCTCACATTTTGTCAGGTTATCTCTATAGAGACTGCAATACATTTTTAAACAATTGTTTCTATAATAATGAGAGAAATCTGAAAGTGAAAACATGCACATCATACAGATTACAGCACTCTCCAGTACTTTGTATTTAAAATTAAACATAGCTTCGATATGTCATAAATATGGCTTTTTTAAAAATTGGGTAATATAGAAATGCTAATTTCCTGGTTATTCACTTACAGATTAGACTGTTTTTTAATTGAAGGTAAATCCCTTTATATCCACTCTGAGACCATCCGAGATTGAGTCTGTTGGAAAATTACTTGATTAGTCAAGGGACTTTTAAATCACTTAAGGTCTCTTTGCAAGAAAAGACAGCTGACCCCTGAATTCTGTATTCCCTTCATCTCCCACACACCTCTACAGAGCTATTGGAATCCAATTAAAGTTCAGATTCACATTATTAGCAAGTCATAATTTCTGTATAATCTGGAAAATGATCTACTTCTGATGGGTTGTTTATTTTTTTGCTGTACCTTAAATAAAACCTGAGTATCACAAATGCTTTTTATTTGGTTTCAGTTCACACTCAAGTATTGACCTGAACAGCTTTGCCTTTGTTTTTCTTTAATGCATCATTTTAAAGGACATGACAACACATCAAAAATAGGCGAAACAATGCAGTGTTTACAGAACTTGAATAATTCAAAGAGAACAAAATAAAAACAAACAAACAAAAAAAACCCTTTGTTGTATTTCTAGTAGTGTTTGGCCATCCAAATGGTCACATTGCAAGAGTAGAGTGTTGATCACAGCAGTGTTTTTTTTTTATATATAATTTTCCTAATTAAATAAGATTCTCAAGCACATGTGCTTTTTATTTGGTCGCAGTTCACACTCTTGTGCATGCATGTGTGTGTTTTTGTGCTAGTTCTGTCCAGTATGGATTTTCACTCTTTCAAAATCTGAGGGAGTCTGGCCCAGTGACAACTCCGTGGAATAAGATGTGAGGAATACTATACATTCACAGACAGTTTTCTTTCATAGGTGTGACTTCTTTGATTTTATACAAATGAAGCAAATCCTGTGATGTTTTTCTTTGATTCTTTTGTTTTGTTGTGTGTTTTGTAAACATTGTTGATTAATTCATCTGATTTGCTGTGTGACAGCAGAAATATTACTTATTCCAGTGGTTGTATATGTTTTGGATGTAATGATACTATGGAGTATTAAAAACCATTCTGTTCTCTAAAGCACGCTGGTCACTTCGCTGTACTGATGCATTTAGAAATGAAAATAAAAAAATCATAATTCCAGGATTATTGCTTGGTCAAGGTTAATCTGTGACTGGAAATAGTCTACAGGGGTAATACTACTCAGTACTACTCATTTCAGTTATGCAAATTATGTCTATCTTACACAAAATATTTTCCTTTTTTACTTTTAGTCTATTTGTTATTATATTATCTTTCCTTTACCTATCTCTCTTTATTTGCATAGTCTTAGGTGTGATTTGGGGTACATTTCAGTGCACACTGTTCTTGTATAGCTGTACAACATTTATCTTGATTAATTTAAATTAAAATGATAAAATAACCACATTCCTAAACTAATACTAGTCAGATTTTTTATATTTCTCTTGTTTTTGAATGCAAGACACATATTTTGAAGCCAGGTGTTCTTTGTCAGGGAATGTGTCAGTATGAGAAGATGCTATCGGTTTCTTTCAAACTCCCACCCGCTGTCTGTTTCATAGCCACATTGTGACCCATTACTGCCTGGATTACAGCATACAGCAGCTAAATCAGCAGCTTACGGTGGATCATTGAATAAATGTTTGCAAGGCTTGTAGTTGCAGTAAATCAATTCCATAAAACGTGACATTGTAAATGCTGTAAAACTGGCGTGTCCATGTCTTCTTGAAAACCCACATTTCTTGGCATGAAATAAAGACAATCGGTCATGGGAGAGGAAAATTGTAAAGTATTGGATGTTAGTCATTCTTGTGTAATGGTTACAAACAAGGTAAATCAGACATTCCTTGGGAACACAGACATTTGGAAGAGGTTTCCTGACTTGACAGATGGCAGATATTATAAGAAAGTGGCTCCATTCTGTTTCCATCAATGGCATTGTGAGTCACTGGTGCAAAAATACATTAAAAACACTGAAACTAAAGTTACCGGTTCTTTCAATTGAAGCCGTGGTGCTCCCATATCAATCCAATCAGATCTTCTCAATCTCTTTAATCTCTTTGAAGCAGAACCAAAAACATTTTCTTTGATAAATGACACAGGAAGCAATCATAGCGAACCGTGTTTGTATTCACTGCGTTTGTGGACATAAAGAGCTTAAAAAATGAACAAAGAAACATTCCTTATCTTTGTGGTAGTACCGGACATTTTCAAAACTTTTCTTCCATAATATACAGTTAAATTAGGTACATCTTGAAGGAAACCATGCCCATCTGCTTGTTGACTTGCTTTGATTTGATGGTACATGAGAACCTGTAAGATAAGCATAGGTCTTACTGACTTTTTTCATGGGTGAGAGTAGATATCTTGAATGCATCTCACAATACTTTTTTTTGTTAAACCACACATTTTGTCACAAATTGTGAAAGCACTAGTATCAAGCTTTGTGTCATAGCAGTTAACATGTCCATTGATAAAAGACCTAACACCAATAAACCCTAACGTTATATTTCACTTCACACTATTAGGCCACAATTTCAAAGAATACACCTCATAATTCACTTATTTTGCAAATGCAAATTGTTGAACACAGATGCTGCATGAGCACAATGTCCATAAAGCAGCAGTTCATTCATAAAAAGAAATAGTTTGTCTGAGTGGTGTATGATTTTCCAAGTGATCTTTAAATAAATCTTTTTTTTTCAACAAAATTGTCTCCCTCTATGACCACTTAAGAGTGTCATATACATCATAAAATTCCAGACATTCATTTTATTTCTCAAGCTTGGTTGGCCCAGCCTGAGGCTGTGGCTGACCCATGTGTGTGTGATGCTGCAGCCATGCAGACATGTTCAGAGGCAGATGTCTGTGGAGAAACACATTGCCCCAGGAGAAACTCTCACTGCCAAAGCTGCTAAACCTCATCTGCCTCTCTGGACAAAAGCCGCAGCAGCCTGAGACTCAGCATCGCTAGCCAGAAATGAAAGCACATTTGTGGTTCTGACGCAGACTTTGGACCTAAGTTTGCTTGGACTCACTTTTGACAGTGGCTCATTTGGGAAAAAGAGAGATATTGGGATCCTCAGACACTGTATAAGGTGAAATAATTCACCCTCTGATTTACCATATGCCCCAAATTATCTACACAATCATTTTAATTGGGGAATTTGGGGAATTTAAAGGGCACAAAGGAGGTTGCTTACATGAACATAGGCTGTAAAACTCAACTATAAACACCACAGACAGAACAAGATGTTCTGAAAAAGCTGCACATGAGACTTATGTCACCATGCCCAATACCACAAAACCCCTTACCATTGGGTTGGGGAGCAGGGGAAAATTTGCAGAAGTAATCATCCTGACCATCAGTCAACAAAATCAGTACTTGGCCGTATTAATACACTTGTGGCTGAATGCAATCAAATCTACTGTAAATCTTTCAGTTGCTGCAGCAAAGAGAACACAAATCCATAGTAAACTCCTTGATTTCATGATAAAAACTGTGAGATGGTGTATCTTGTTAGCCAGAAAAGTTAGTATTTTACTAAATTTCGATTGTGAGAGTTTGGCCATGGGATTGCTTTCAACTGCCTCACATTTGGCTTGGTTGCCACTGGTCAACCCCACATTCAAGGTTTCTAGGCAGCATCTCAGACAAGAAGAGATGTTAGTGTTGGCTTTATTGAGGGGAAATATTAAAGGATGCATGTTTCTTTTTCTTACATAGGACTGAATATAAAGCTGTCAGCATTTCCAGCTAAGGTAAAATGAACACACGGATACCAGAATAAAACACACACTGTTTGGGGAAAAAAGGTCATTTACTTCTGTGTGTTGGATCCTGTAGGTCTCTGGTGCAAAGACTAAAAGTTGGAGCAGTTATTGGAATGTTTGTGTGTATTTGACGATGACAAATTATGGAGCATGGGAATGTATGTGTGTGTGAGAGAGTGTAGGGGATGTATGTGGATACGGAGCTTCTGACATGCTACCCTTTAATACACAGATGTGCATTTCAGATCAATTTTAAATTCAGGTTTTACGTCTGGCCAGTAATTACAGAAAAATTAAACTAAAATCTAACCAATTATATCTATTATCCATGCAGTTTGTTTCTGTCATTGGGTAGACCACCAGAAAGCACTGCACAATGCCAAAACACTACTAAGGAGAAATGACTTACAGCTGGCCAGATCAGTGACATCCAGCTCTGCAATATTAAAGAGGGCTGTGCTCAGTGCGGTGGCTGTTTAAAATTATACACTCATTATTATAATCACATGGGATTTAGGATGATAAAAACACAGTTATGTAATAATTACACTTAAAAATGAACCAGCTTAACTGCCCATTTATTTCAGTGCTCAGGTTTATGGTTACCTCAGAGTTTACAAATTCTGTTCACATAGTTTGTACTTAACCTTTTGTTCACTTTAGGTAATTTAGTGTATAAAATGTATTATAGTACTTTTAGTTTGTAAAGCTTTTTATTTAGAAATGACATTGTTTATTGAACACAAATCAAGGTTTAACATAAAATATACAACAGAATGAATTGATTAAAAATAGAAAATCAATTCAAGCAAGCATAGCACACTATATGGACAAAGGTATTGGGTCACCTGACCATTTCACCAACAGATACTTTAATGACATTACATTCAAATACATAGATTTTATTGTGGAGTTGGTCCCCCTTTGCTGCCATACCCCTTCTTACATAGTTTACCCAAGATTTTGGAGTTTCTGTTGGAATTTGTGTCCATTCATTCTGTGGAGCATTTATGAGGTCAGACACTGATGATGGACAAGAAGGTCTGGCTTGCAATCTCCATTCCAGTTCATCCCAAAGGTGTTGGGTGTGGTTGAGGTCAGGGCTTTGTGTGGCCAATCAAGTTCTTTCACACCAAACACAAGCTTGAGGGCTTGAAACAAGAATACAGCTCTTTCCAAAACACAGAGGATATGCAGCACAGACATCTCAGTGCGACCAGGAACGATGGTGGATGGCGGTGGACAGACAACTAAGTTCCATCTCAGATCAACTTAAATACAAAACTCAAAACACAAACACCCAATCCCAACACAAACCCAATTGCTCCTGATCACACTACCAGCTTACACAACTCATTACCAAACTTAATTCTGGTGTGATCAGGAATAAACTAAATGAAACTCCTATAACAACTTTGGCTTCTTGACAAGTCCTAAAAGCTCGTTTAACTGCAATCTCTGCTTCAGTGTCCTCAGAACCAGTGGGAGGGCTGAGAGACAACACGTATCAAGCACCTTCTATGGTGTGTGCAAAATGGTCTTCCCTGCCTGCTTCTGCCTCGCTGGCGGAGGGGGTGGCCAGTTGGCTTCACCCAAAGTGTCCATGTCCCAACCGATCAGCTTCTGGGAGAGTGCAGTGAGTTCTTCCAGTATTTAAACCTCCTCTTCCTTTGGAGAGAGCTCCCCACTCCCCCAAACCACATCTGCGGTGCCTGCATCTGTCATGTTTTCCCTTCTTTACCAGATGAGAGCAAAAACAAGCCCAAATAAGAATACAGCTCTTTCCAAAACACAGAGGATATGCAGAGCATAAATCCCAGTGTGACTGGGAACAACGGTGGACCGACAACCAAGGTCCATCTCAGATCATCTTAAATACAAAACTCAAAACACAAACCCAATTGCTCCTGATCACACTGGCAGCTTGATCAGGAACAAACAAAACTAACCCCTTATAACAACTTATATAACCATTATAGGCCTCAGCCCTAACAGCTTTGTGCCCTGGGGAACAGTCATGCTGGAATAGAAAAGGTTCTTCCACAAACTGTGTCCACAAAGTTGGAAGCATGGTGCGGTCCAAAATGTCTTGGTATTCGGAAGCATAAAGTTTACCCTTCATTATAAGTAAAGGGCTGCCTAAATTCAATAATATAGAGGTGTGGTCCAATAATTTTGACCACATAATGTAGATGAGAAACATAAAATAAAACACATTTTGAAAGATCTCTTGAGAGCCGGTACATAGAGAGGCGATTCTTGTCAGCAGGCAGGGTAGGCAGCTGCTTGTGGCCCCCAAGCCACTAGATGGCAAACGATAGCTGACACTTTAAACTACGGTAAAAAACTGGTTAGAGGGAGGGCCCCCAGTATATTTTTGCTTGGGGCCCCAACAGACCCTAGGATCGCCTCTGGGTATATATATATAGGAATTTAAAATGTGAGGTACAGACTTTGTTTGTTGGGTGGGGGAAAGGGTTTACTCAGGTCTCTATGAGTAAGTTAGTTATGTCCTATGACAATGGACAGGATGAAGGCCTATGCTTCCTCCAAGACACTGGAAGCATCTTTGCCACTAATACTATGTAATTGGACAGCTCAACGCACTTAGAGTAGGACTGTTAAACCAGCTACCAGGTGCATATGTTAGTCTTCATTGCACTGAAGAAAAGGAGAGCCACCTACACACTCAGAGAGAGAAAGGTCATTTATCAAACTTGTTGATAGCCACCACTCAGATGGTCACATTACACAGATGCTTCATAAACTGCAGATATTTTCCATCCAGTCATTTTGTATTAGGTTTTTCTTTGGATGGCTTTAAACAGATGATTTTTTAAAAGTCTGTTCTATGGCCAACTGCTTTTAATTGACAAAATAACAAAATTCACCTGGAAATTTTTGCATATTGGTATTTCTAGATTTTAGATTTTAGTTTTTTTATTATTTCACAGTTTATATTATGGTTTGTTCGGTTAGTCTTTTGACACTAAAATGCATGTGTACCATGATCCTTGTAGGCAAAATGCATCATTTAAATACATTTCACACATATTTATTTAGCATACTACAACACAGTCATGAGAGGATATGAATGTGATAATATGGTAATCAGTATTATGAAAGATTATGCCTGGAAAAAGGACCACACTATGCATTGTACTCTAGTACACTTGCTTTCAGTCACCAGTCTCGCAGGAACCATATTACCTATTCTACGTGTATTCCGAGGGCATGAATACACAATAGTGCCTCGGGAAAGTGTAATATCTTCCTTCCAAAAATATCTCAAATAATGGCTTGGCAGAGGTATGTGTTGCCCATGGATCACACGGTGTACTCATAGGCACTCATGGGTTAGCTGTGGTAGGTAAGCAGGAGTGTTTTGAGTAATGCATCATGCTGAGCCACCATTGCCATTTTTATATCACTTTGTTATGGACTGGAGCATGAAATATTCACTTCATCAACAAATAATGTGGCATAGCACGTCCCTGGGACCACAGAGCAGACGGTTTGTGAGCAAACGAGGAGAACATTAATTACCTGTCTGTGTGTGCGTCTGTGTGCACATGCGTGTTGGACAGTGTTTGAAAGACAGATGACTGATCCATGCTATGAGTTTAATCTAGCCCAGCTTAAGGTTTAAAGCAAGGTCAGAGATAAATCAGAGCAGTTCCCCTGCAGTCATCTATTATGGGCAGGGAGCATGTGGGAACAACACAATTGGTATTTTGCAAAGCCATTTTCAAAATATTTGACCAAGATTCATGATATTTTTACACAAGGAACTGTGCTCCAAATAACAGTGTTAACATTGTTTTAAACCATGAACAGGTTGTAATGAGTTGACACAAGTCCTTATATAATTAAAAATAAGATTCCAATCATTTTAATAGTGGTGAGAGAAGGACACATACAGAAAAAAGTTTCCCTTTCTCTATTCGCTCAGGATTCATGTTCTGCTATATAATATATCTGTCAATATTATAATTCCATCCATATTTGTTGGATTTAAAAGTATTTTTCATTTAAATCCAACAAAATACAATGCATGTTCTCATAAAGAGGTTGTTATCTAAAATGCATGTAATTTAATTCGTTGTGCAGTGAACTACTTGATGCCGCCCTCTATGCAACATGCCACCATCCCCCTTTAAGCACTGATTGTAACATTAAGATCAGCCCGGAAGGCTTTAGCTTGCCTAACTCTCACTGAGAGTTGATTATATGCTTCAGAAATATCCTACATTTGTCAAAGAAACCCACAATATGGCACAAGTGTTTATTCAGTGATTTAGAACTACAAGCCAGTTTTTTTTGGCACCAAAACAGTGCATCTTGCAAAATGTATGTCAGATAGACAAGATCAATATGAAAATATGATAAAATAGGGCCGGGCAAATTTTTACTTTTTGCAACTGAGCAGCAACACAACCCAGTGATAGCCAATCTGAAGACAGATTATAAATTAGCATTTTAGTTCCCTCTGCAATCTGAGGGCACAGCTGTGATTGCTAGTGCTACTTTGATACAGTAGGGCTTGAAAAGGTATGTACTTGATTTGTGGGTTCATGCTTAAATTTGTTGTTATATTAATAGGGCTGCCTTTAAGGAAATACAAACATAACATTCCACAATTATTATAGCACAGACAATGTGGATGAGAGTATATCTTAATAAAGTTGACGAATCTCCTATCATTACATTTGTAGCTAATTTCCTCTAAACTGTGAAGGAACGCTCACAAGCTAGCAGCAAACAACAGCTAATAGGGGGCTAGACCGGCCAACACCGACTGCTAGTGTAAATACAGGGTAAATCTGTCAGGTGGCAGCCCCCCCGAAAATAGCTCAAACATACTTTCCTTTTCAAAGATTGCAAATTATATCTTTTCATCATTTTCAGTAATGGCAAAATATTGGAAGATGCTGTTACTAATTATATGCTGAAGAATGAAAATCATGCAATTTCATTCAGGAGAGGGGGGTGGCCTGCTTGTTTTGCTTGCAAGCTGTTATGCTACAGAGCTTGCATACAAAAATTAGCTAATTTTAGCCATGAAGGACTTAGAAAACAAGCATGAACTAAAGAATATATTTCATTTTTGTCAGTTTTGTTTTTTATTGGCAGTAGTTATTAACCCAACTGAATAGCAAGCCACCAAGAAGTTTACATTAATTTTAGAGAGTTTTGTATATTATTGTAATTATATAGCATTTACTCTAAATAGTTTTCAAAGGTGGGTCTGTAATAGCCACTGGGTCCTGAACATTTTTTTTGTTGTAACATAGCCAAGCAATTGTATTACATTACATGCAATAAAAGAAAAATTAAGTAAAGGAACATATTGGTATTAAGTTCAGACAATACATATATGCTTTTCCAGTTTCAGCAGGTGTGGCATTTTAACAATAGGTGTGTTTTTTGTATTTCCCCAGGGGTCTAAACTCTTACTGAGGGGAATCAGCCCCCTGAGACTTGTTTCCTGAGGAGAGGTACTGTAATACCTGTTTTGACACTGGTACCAAAGGTTCAAGGTTACTTTGTCATTGGCAGGTGTATGGATGTACATGGTGTGACAAGACAATGTTTCTCCATAGACATGATCCAACAATCCTAAAGGTGCACACCACATGATTGCAGTTTTAAGCTGTAACTGGTTTACCGGTGTAAAGATGTTTTTACGGTAGATGTTTCTAGATGAATTTTACTTTTTGATCTTTAATGTCATACATTAAAAATGCTTAGCTACAAGTTAGCTACAAGTTAGTGTGATTTCCTACACAGCCAGTCTATGCATGCTGATCTCATTGTACCTGCTTACTCCAGCTGTACAGTTTTGAAGAGTTTGTTAGAGGGCATGGCAAAGCCATTATTGATTTGATTATTGATCACTAAGTCTTTAGGACACAAGGGAGCAAGAAAATATCTTGAAGAAAATCTAATTACAAGGTGCTGTGGCACAGACAAAACCTGTATCGATTCCTCTCTCTCTCTCTCTCTCTCTCTCTCTCTCTCTCTCTCTCTCTCTCTCTTGCACTCTCACATTCTGGAAGTCATTAATAAAATAATTATTTTGGTAAAATTTAAAACATTATAACCAAGAAAGCAGTCTACTAGCAAAACCAACCCAAAACACATTCAACTCCAAGAGGCATGAACAAGGCTTCAGTAATGATGCCCATTGTGTTCTCTTTTATTTTCCACCATTAAAGAACATAAAAGCAGCCTGAGTGTGGTTGTGATTTTCATAGTAGCTATTTCCTTCAGGTTGCAGTGGAGTCACAGTCTTTCCTCTCAATTGGCACATCTTTGTGTTGCTACCTGCAGAGGAACTGGACCCCAGGGCCCTTCTGACGCACTCACATGCCTCAATAACACGTAAGCACAACCCCCAACCCACGGCCCCCCACCCACCACCACCCCTAGCACACGTCATTGTAGCCTCTGATAACTTCTTCTTCAAAACAGACATTTTAGTGCTAGTTTTTTTTTCAGCAACCAGCCCATGCTATTCTTCTTAAGTTTGGTTTTTGAAAACATTATTTCCCTTTTGTCTCAAACACAGCACTGTGCAAATGCCTTTTGCTTTTTTAATTTCTGTTATTTCTGTCAGGAAAAAGCAGGCAACCTTCACAAAATTTCCAACCCTAAATGTAATAAAAATTATAATGTATATCTACTGATTGTGTACTCCTTCTGCCACTTTAACTCTTCCATTCTTTAACCAACCAGTTCCAGCAGTGATCTCCAACAAAAGCTGTTCCCAAAGCTTTCACTGCCATTGTGCCCCCCTTCAAAATCCACAATAACACAACCAGTCATTCAAGTACACTTTAGATTTTTGTGTTTTGTCCTTCTGTACTTCTAAGATGACTAAAGGAGACATTTTTGAGAACAGACATACACTTACACAAAGGAGAGGAAAGTCAAATGAAAGTGGAAAAATGTGTTTCTAAAACTGGAGTTTATAAAACGATTGATAAAAAATCCGGATAAAGAGAATCCCTCCACTGTTAAACAATAACACACGCTAAACAATATTATTTGCGTATGTGTTAACCATACGTTTCTGTGTAGCCTTTCACGACTTTCAGGGTCATTTTACATCTCTAAAAGTTAAATAATATATACATTAAATTAAGAAGAGAGTAAATTACAGTTCAAATAAATGTTAAAATCATTTTTTGAAGCAGACAGTGGACCCTCAGATAATATAGATGGTGAAATTTCTTGTATCTCTGTATATCACCATATATTACTATAGGTGCCCTGAATGAGTGCGTTTACATATTTGCTTTCCCAGAGCTCTTCTGAAAAATACATTATTTAAGGGACTCTCCTGATGCTGTTTCCATGCTGCTGAGTGCTATGAGTGGTGTTTTGATGTGCAAGGTCGGGGTGCCTGCAGATCTGGAATCTAGCCAGCACTGGACATATGGGGCCGGGACCAGTCTGGGAAGGCAGATGCTGGGAGACAGAGATGAGAGCTGAGAGGCAAGGTGCAGCCAGTGTAGGAAAAGTTAAATATAGGTGAGCCCCTTTACCACCATTTGCACCCTGTTCACAAAAGTTTATTTACATGGATATTTCAATAACAGCATCATCCATCATGTCAGGCTTGTTTTAAAATGCAAATCCAAATGGATCTGTTGATAGGGCAAGATAGAGTTAAGGAATTAAATGAGCCTGGCTTTGGTGAACTCTCCAGAGAGAAGGCACCACCGAGCCGCTCAGCAGCTCTCACTTCATTACAGCTTCAAATGAGCTTGCATATGGAGTGAGAGCAAACAATCTGCAAACAGTCACCCCAGCCACTAGCATTTTTGCTGGCTTTGCAAATAATTTTTATCCTGATTAATCCTCATAAGATACTGACCTATCAGAAGATTTAGACAAAGCAACCTAAATCTTTAGGAAAGAATTTCTGATACATTTTGGATTAAAATCCACAAAATCTTTCCTCTGAAGTATGATGTGCAGATGAATATCTACAAAATCCTTCTTCTCACATATGTGCTGTTTATTATTTCATGGTAATTCAAAAATATATTTTCTCTGTGGGTTTTTTGTTGGTATATATGAATGAATACAGGGATTAAAATGAGCATGAATTCAGTGTGAATTTCAGCAGCTTGCTGTAAATGGACCGAATGAGAGAAAAAAACTGCATCTTGTCTGCCAGTAATCCTTCTTGCAGACCTGTGTGGCTTTATCAGTGCGAGTATGGAGCACATGTTCAGGTAACGTGCATAAATCAAAGCTATACCAGATAACTGCAGAAAAAAATCCTTCTCAAACCCATTTAGCTGAAGTAAAGCTCATGTGTAACCCATCTGAACCACACAATGGCTTAATCTGTGCCAAACCAAGAACAGATGGAATTAACCTTTTGGTACAGCTAAAATCATCTTTAATGCTGGTAGAAGTAGTGTGTGACTATTATTGGAGAGCTTTTTGCAGTGCCATTTTAGACGTAATACTTGATAACATTACTTGGTTGTGATAAAAGGACTGTAGTCATTCCTAGAAACCAAGCGGGGGGAAAAGTGTCCATAGGGAATACACAGGGGACCAAAGGATAAAGTGCACAATATGTATGTATATATATA
>JBBMFX010000002.1:9471876-9488052 GCA_037832545.1 Rhabdalestes septentrionalis | reverse complement strand
TATATATCAGGACTACAGAGTGCAGCTGATTAAAAGCTGCATGCTCAAATTTTTTAAAGAAAATCTATTTTGTACTTGTACAAGTCACACCGGATTATAAGCCGCATGTGTCTCACGTTGATATCTACACAGACTTTTTTTTACTTGTTAAAGTTATGGTAACATAAACAAATACATATTGCACATGGTTTTATTTTTTAACAGTGTCTAACACGGCTACCTTTAAGTATAACAACATTCCATCTCCGAAAGGCCGGTAAAAATATACACGTTATATATACTGCAGCTACCAGGGAAAGTAATTAATCGGCATCTTCGTTTTTCTTATCTTCATTATGGGGGGACCATGCCCACCCTCGGACTCACTCGGCCCCGCCCCCTGGGAATACGAGCCTCCGGGATTGGTCCGGAAGTTTGAGCCTAAACACTCGTCAAAGATGCGCTGAGATGCGCATAAAACATATCGACCTGAAACGAGCCTATAAAATGTGTCGCCTCCCCAAAGGTCCGTCCGCAAAACCTTGTCTGGCGCCGGATCTGGTGACGAGGTGAAATGTTTTTGCCTTCATTAAAAAAAAAATGCATTAGCCGCTCAGTGTTATTAGCTGCAGGGTTCGAAATTTGGGAAAATCTGGGAAAAAGTAGCGGCTTATATTCCGGAATTTACGGTATATACTGTTCAAAAAAATAAAAGGAACTAAATGAACGAAATATTTCATTAAATACTTCTTTACATAGTTGAATGTGCTGATCACACACAAATTATCAAAGGAAATCACATTTATCAACCCACTGAAGTCTGGATTTGGAGTCACACTCAAAATTAAAGAGGAAAATCACAATACAGGCTGATCCAACTTTAATGTAATTTCTTTAAAACAAGTCAAAATGAGGCTCAGTAGTGTGTGTGTGTGACCTCCACTTGCCTGTATGACCACACTACAATGGCTTGGCATGGTCCTGATGAGGTGGTGCGTGGTCTCCTGTAGGATCTCCTCCCAGACCTGGACTAAAGCACCCGCCAACTAGATAGTCTGTGGTGCAACTAGGCGTTGGTGGATGGAGCGAGACATGATGTCCCAGACATGCTCAATTGGATTCAGGTCTGGGGAACGTGTGCAGCCCCCCAAAGAAATGCCACCCCACACCATTACTGACCCACTGCCAAACCGGTCATGCTGGAGGATGTTGCAGGCAGCAGAATGTTCTCCACAGCGTCTCCTGATTCTGTCACGTCTGTCATGTGTGCTAAGTGTGAACCTGCTTTCATCTGTGAGGAGCTCAGTGTGCCAGTGGCAAATTTGCCAATCTTGGCAAATGCCAAATATACTGCACAGTGTTGGGCTGTAAGCACAACCCACATGTGGACGTTGGCCCCTCATACCACCCTCATGGAGTCTGTTTCTGACCATTTGAGCAGACACATGCACATGTGTGGCAGGCTGGATGTCATTTTGCAGGGCTCCTCCTGTTCCTCCTTGCACAATAGCAGAGGTAGCTACTGCTACTGGGTTGTTGCCCTCCAATGGCCTCCTCCACATCTCCTGATGTACTGGCCTGTCTTCTGGTAGTGACTAAACCTTCTTGACACAGCTCTCATTGATGTGCCATCCTGGTTGAGCTGTACTTCCTGAGCCACTTGTGTGGGTTGTAGATTCCGTCTCATGCTACCACTAGAGAAAGCACCGCCAGCAATCAAAAATGACCAAAATATCAGCTAGAAAGCATAGGAACTTAGAAGTGGTCTGTTGTCACCACCTGCATAAGTACTCCTTTATTGGGGATGTCTTGCTAATTGCCTATAATTTCCAGCTGTTGTCTATTCCATTTGCACAACAGCAACCAGTGTTGCTTCCTAAGTGGACAAGTTGATTTCACAGAAGTGAGATTGATTCTGTAACAAAACATTTAAAACAACATGTTTAATGTTTTGCAGAAGTCTATTGCTGGTTTTATATAACATTTCACTTAATCAGGACTAAGAAAGAGGCCAACGAGAGACTGATAACTACATTGATATTTACAAGTATGGATGGACAGATGCTGCAGGGCAAAAATGTTGTAACTGTGTTTTGACTTTCTGCCTCTCCTTAAATCAATCAGCTTCCACACCACTCTCTTCTCAACACCCATCCCCACGTTGGGCAGGTGTCAAGTATAATAAAATGTGACTGATCTGGGGAGAGCTTTGCTAAGGCATGTTCAGACACGGTTTGGAATTTCAGCAGTTATGCCAGAGGGCTATGGATGCCAATATCCATAACATATCCATCATATTCTGCTTTTGTATACTTGTCAAAACATGAAAATTGAAGCTGTTAAAATTAATAAATAACTACTTAAATACTCCCTGTTCCTTACTTTTAAGTAATAGTTTAATATAGTGTTTTTGCTGTCAGCAAAAAGTGACACATTTAACAAAAGAAGTAATTCAGTATTTCAAGTGTAGACTGTGAAATTCTGTCTCATGCGTAGTGCCTGCTCAGTGAGATGATATTGTATGAGCTTTTACTGACATCTTCTGGCAAATACCTGCTCTGCAATGTAACTGTTTTTAAAGGTTTAAGAAGCTCACGAAATGCAATTTACTCCCCCTTTTGGTTTTGTTAATTATTCCTGGTCTTAAAACCCTAGAAATTGTATCATAATTATATTATTTCTTTCACACAGATTGCGTTAACGTTGTTGTCTTAAAAAATGTGTCCCTTCTGGCTATTATTAATTTCTGGAGGGAACAGGAGATACATCTTCAACTAAGGCTGCATATCAGAGATATGGGGGTGTTTTAATTTAAGGATGTTGAAAGTTAAGCCTAAACATTAAAGCATAATAATAAAACCTATAATATTGCATAGGTCCCCTCTGTGTCACCAAAACAGCACGGACTCCTCAAGGCTTGTAAAGGTGTGCTGTTGTATCTGGCACCAAGATGTCAGCAGCAGATCTTTAAAGTTAAAGGTCAGAGAACCTGATCCAGAGTAGTTTGCTCAGTCAGATTGAGATCTGAGGAACCTGGAGGCCAAGTCAACACCTTGACCACATTGTCATGTTCTTTAAACCATTCCTGAACAATTATTGCAGTGTAGCAGGACACATTGTCCTGCTGTAAGAGGCCACAGCCAGCTGCGATGAAGGGATGAACTGGTAAGGGGTATGCGTCAAAAAATAATATGGTGTAAAAAAAATTGATTCATCAGACCAGGCTACTTTCTTCCATCTATGCTCCAGGTCTGATGCTCCCACTGATGCCTCTTTGGTTGATGCACAGGGGTCATCTACAACGCTTTCAGTGATTTAGTGGTTGTCCTTTCACAGATCACTTTTGGAAGGTACTGACAATTGTGTTCTGGGAACACAACATCTGGAAAGGCTTGGGCCATCACGATTTAACTCTTGTCAAAATATTTTATGCTTGTCCATTTTCCCTTCTTCCAACACCCCAGATTCAACTGACTGTTCACTTCCTGTCTAATACATTCAACTCTATGACAAGTGCCATTGTAATGAAAATTACCAGTGCTATTTACTTCAGCTATCAGGGGTTTTCGTCCTGCATCAGACTGATGAATATCGTGCAAAAGGATTTGTCTCATTTAGTGTAAGTGTAAAGTGACCGTTCTGTCACATGTGAACACTCTGCCATAAACAGTGTGAACAGAACAAAATTCTTCCTTTTCATTTAACCCATTCTTCAAGTGAAGCAGTGGCCAAACAGGGACACGGTGTGGGGAAATTACCTTGCTCAAGGGTACCTTGGGATTTAAACTTTCTGATTGCAGGGCAAACACCCTAATCATTAGACTTCCAGCTGCCCATGTTTCAGTAGTAGATCACTCAGTTAGTTTATAAATGGCCCCTTTTGGTTTTTTTTTTGCATTTTACCAAAAATGACTTTTACTTCTGGAAAAAATGAAGAACCATACATAAATAGTAAATTAAATCATAAAAGCATATTTTGAGCAAAGACATGCATTTGTTTGAATAAAAACATTCATCTACAAATTATGGTTTTGCATCAACCCACTTGTGAACCCACTTATGACAGATTCACTTGGAAGTTCCTTCTAGCATCTGATCAACCCAGAAAATATTATGAAGGGGAATTTTTCCTCAGTTCTCTGCTATACTGCCAGGAAAATGTTACTACACAGCTAACAAACAAATATACTTGGGGAGGAATCATTGGTGTGGTTGTGTGTAAACATATGCAATTGGTTCTACTATTTTTCGGACTTTTTTTGTAGACGTCTGCCAAAACAGCAGGGTTGCGCATTGCTCTAGGTCTCGGCTGATGTCTGGGAGGTCACACGTCCCCCGCACTATAATAATTCTTGCCTCCATTCTCTGGACTCAGAGAGTGTTTTTTATACAATCTAGATAAAACATTAATGCCCTGCAGTGGCAAATCGCTTTGGTTTTATATTTGATTTGATTACATTAATGTTTAAATTGAGACTATGTTAAAGGGTACATTGTTGATGTTCCTTATTTGTTTAAAGGGTTTGCAAAGTAAATGTTGTTGCACTTATGTTAGTTAATATAGAAGCAATTTTTAAATAAGCGCACTTCTTTTGAATTAAATATTATATTGCACAGAAAAGTGTTATCTGGCAGGATTGGCTCAAAACAAATTTCAAGGGACCATCTACAAAATATAAAAGTAAAAGACCACAGACAAAACAAACCCCACCCCCCATAAAATCTTAACCTGTAAGAAACACAAACAAATTTAACACAACATAAAAGGGTGTCCACAAACATATTTTTCGAACCTTTCTTTTATAGAATGTTGATATTAAAATTCTGCACTAACAACAGTTATCATCAGCCTTCAAATGTTGTAAAGACGACAACAGTGCAAGGGTTTCTTTCTCAATAGTGGAATAATGTAAGTAATATTTATTGAATTTCCTGTAGTAGGAGGGCACTTGCTCCGACAGAACTGGCGTCCTCCTCCAGTTTAATAAACATAAAGTTAATGTATCCATGAGAATCCGGTCATGTTTCAAAATAAAATATTTTTCAAAAACAAGGTTGTTTAGACTAATAATAATAATAATAATAATAATAATAATAATAATAATAATAATAATAATAATAATAATAATAATAATAATAAATACAACGGAAATAATTAATTATTTCTGGGCAGCCTGGTAGGAATTGAGCCTGGGGGGTCGGAGACCACTGCTCTAGATCCTTGAAAAACTTTGAAAACCATTGAAACAAAAATAAGCAGCCCAGCTTTTCAAACCCAGGACAAAATCTTCATGGCTGTGAAAAACATCAAAAACGTAAATCAGGACAACTTGGTTACATTTGTGACAGAAACAAACCATGTGCCACTGTCTGCTACTTCATCCACCCAATGCCAACTACCTCCTCTGCCAGTTAATTTAAGTGCGTTATCCCTTCCATTAGCCAATCAGAGCAAACAATCTGCACCATTAACCACTCAGAGCCAACCATCTATGGGGTGCCCTTTGTAAAAACAGCTTCACAAATGTTTTCATTTTTTCATAATTTAGTGCAATGTTCACCCAATTTTCACACATTTAGAAATAAATGTGTTTTAAAATTAACAAAGTTATGTTTCAGTAAATTTTCTTGCTGCATAATTGTTAAATGTTACATTTAAATGTTAAATCTAAATCTAAATGTTACATCTTAAATCCAATTGTTAAATCTAAATCTAAATGTTAAATCTAAATGTTGAGCTCTAAATGTTCAGAAGATATGCTAGTTGGCCACACCCCATGGTTACAATTGGCCGTTACTATAAACAATAAAACAATAAAAACAAATATGAAAAATATATCACACACTTTGGTCACATGCTCGCGTTCGGGAGTAGATCCATCATGCGCGCTGCATTATGAATTTTATGAAATACAAATACAGATACGAATAGCAGCCGGTTTGCACACCCCTAACACAGAACTACAGAACTAGTGACAGACCACAATGGTGACCAGTTACCAAGGACCTATGCACTCAGGGTTTCCAGACAAAATATTCGCAACCAACTACACCACTTTGGCTTGAATGCCAGACAACAGTTGCTGATGAATGCAATGACACCAAGACACCGCCGCAAACACACTCATATAAATAAATAAAAAACAATCTCCCTAACTACACATATAACAGTGTATATATGTGTATACACTGGCTTTTTGTTGTCAATGCACACATACATGCATACATACATTTTTTGTATTATAAAATGTGTTTTGCTACCAGACAAATATGCCACATAATTTGTAACCAATTTTCACAGATTGCCTGCAATGGATGCAACAGGTGGTTCCACATGTGTGCTGGTAACCCACCAACAGAAACTGATTTATTCTGTGGATCATGTTAGTGTTGTGGCAGAGGATTTTTGCTGAGGACTTTTAGTTTGACCTTTTGGACTGTGTGTGTGTGTGTCTGAAGTCATTGTGATCACCTGTCCTGAATTTAGTTAAAGGGATTGTGTATTCTGATTGGTTCTTGTGAGTGTCTGTTTGGTATTTAAGTTCTGTAGTTTTCTTTGTTCATTGTCTTAGCAACTCTCACACTGCCTTTTGTCTCCAGCATGGTATTTTATTATTTTTTTTGTGTCATCTGTGTGGTTTTTGAGTTCAGCCCACGTGCCAGGTTTGTTTTGAGTTTTATATTGTCTTGAGTCTGTGTCCACATTAAAATACCATCTGAAGAACCTGCACTCTGCGACTTGCCACACTCCCGAGCACCCCCCCGATGTGACTGTTTTCAGCGTACTCTTAAGTGATGAGGAAAATAAATAATTGTTTTGTTTATTATTTGTTTATAATTGTTTCATATTTAAATGGTTTTGAATAAATTTATAATGTTGGGTATTACACTCTTCTTTTACAAAATTATGTGCATATAGTTAAATAAATTTTAGTTCGATGTTGTAGATGTTAGTTAGATGTTGTACTGTATTGCATGGAGTCCAGAAAAGCTGAAAAAACTATTATAGTAATACAAATAAAAACCAAACATCATTTGTCTACACCTTACTACATGTTGTGATGTACTGAGTATTATAAAAGGGGGGGACCAAAATTCCTGGGTGCTGGGAAAATGTGTTCCCCCTGTTTACTGGTCCTAAGGAAATGTGGGAATCCAAAAAAATTTCAGGTATATCACTGCATAATGACAGGTGTGTAAATACTCAAACCTTCACCAAGCAAACATTGATAAGCAAAAACTTGTAAACTCAGTATCCTGTAGTGAACAATAAAAAATCACAAGCATCAGGAGAGAGGAAGGCATGGGTACGTATTTTCATGATAGGGGTTTTATTTGCAGACAGAACAAAACACTAACTGAAAACTAGGCTTAGGGGCCAGATGAGAGGACAAGGAGGTGAATGAGAATAGAGAGGTAGATAAGGAGGAGAGAAGAGTAAACAAGGAGACACAACCATTGTTTGGGACAGAGCCCCTTAAATTCCATGTCCCTGGGCAACCAGCCCATGAATAATCTTTAATAGCTGTGGACAGATTTAAGGTCCAACAGCACCCTCCAGTGGCATCAGCCAGAACAAAGAAGCTTTAGCCAACAGTAAACATGCTCTAATAGGAAAAATATTATTACTTTTGCACAGCAATTCAATTCACTAACAGAATATCCAGAACATATTGACACTCTTTCTTTGCAACTTCATTTAACTTAGAAGCATAAGAAACTTCTAAGAGAGGTACAACTTTTCACCATCCAGACCATTACCTAAAATCATTGACATGCCCTCAACAGATAAACGATCACACACCCTCACACATACCATGCCAGTTACAAGCTCTGTTTGTAAATGTATACTGTGTAATGGTATTCACATTACCCCCATTTCTATACCCTGTGCCAGCTTGTGGGAATGGCAAGAAGTTTAATCAGACAAGGGAACACTTTGGCAAGTAGAAAAACCTGTGCAGTTCTGGTGACTCAGGATTTTACTAACTTTACTCTGTAACACATGGAAGAGACACTGTGCCTGTGAAAATGAACGGCTAAAAATAGTAGGTTTAACATCATGATTTTCATTAGAGGGAGATTGGAAGGACTTTTTTTTTTTTTAAACAACCAACAACAAATACGTAATGCCACAGTTTTCCGTGAAAGGTTTATTGGAAAATCCCTCTATTGCATTGTTGGATGGATGCAGGAACGACAATCTTTAGCTGTTGGTCAAACATGTCGGGGTCACATTTTCGAAGTCTAAAAAGAAACAGAAGATTAAATTGATATGAGAAGTTGGTGTCTGTGCAGGTCTTGGGATGCCTGTTTCAGTTGAGCCCACTGATGTGGTGAAGCATGCTGCCAGGGGGTGTCAGGTGTGCAGCAGAGTGGGACTGCAGGGGACAAAATTGAGGTCCTGCCCTGCACTGGTTATTTCTCCTTTCCATCCATTTTTGACCCTGAGCTTGTGCTCCTCCGATTTGGGAAATACCCAGTGGAGGGTCCACTTGGCACATATAGAGGTGGAATCCCAGGAAAAGGCACAGCTCTGCGACCATGAATACCACAGCAGTAAAGTGTCTGGAGGGGGGGGCATTTCTTTAGCAGGAAGATCATTCAATTTTGCAATCTTTTAACATCCATACAATATTATTTGCAAGCTCCTGACAGATTGGCCCTATAGGTTCGGCACCAGCTGGTCCTGAGGCTCGTTGCTCAGCTGCTGATCTTGGGGCTGGCTGCTGGTGTGCTGGTCCTGAGGTTCTCTTGCCTTTTGAAGCTAGCTTGGGGGCTGGTTCGATGGCTAGCTTCTCATAGGCTGGTCCTGAGACTCTTTTATACCTCAGAGCTGGCTGATGGTCATCGTTCTCTCAGTGTCAGAATGACCAATATCAACTGTAAGGTATCTAAACAGAGAATCGCTTTGCCATCTTGATCACTTGTGGTATGGAACCACACAGACAGAGATATTTATAATGTCAGGTCCCCAAGATTCGTTCCAACAGAGAGAGGGTGAAATGTGTCGGAATGTGGGTGCAGATAGAGTTGAATGGTCCAATTTTGCAACCTTGTGCAGGAACAGCACTTGAGCCTCAGACCTGGTTCCATTAACCTGCTTTACTCTCTTCTTCTCCCTCCCTCTCTCTCTCACACACACACACACCAAGGCCCAGATGTGAATGTTTTTGTATTTATGTTCCTCACAGAAAATAAGCCAAGGCCAATGAATCTCAGTTTGAAAAAAGAATTTTTCGTATAATTTTTCTTAAGCTACAAACTGAAAACCTCATAAGGGTTAATCACAGCAGGATTTGTTTCCACTGCCTGCCTGTATGTGGTTCCACAAAAAATGCAAAAAAAGCAATAATGGTCACTCTTCTAAAAAAAAATTTAATTGAATTGGTATTTGATTAATAAATGTCCCGGACAAGCCCCCAATTTTTATGTCCCAGGATTGGCTCAGAACAGATTTTAAATTATGTGCTCGACCAAACATAGACCTCCAGTGTGAAACAGACCCCACACACTGATTATAGAATATTTATATACAAATATATATACAAACAACACAGGTTGGGTCTGCTGATGAAACCAAAGCAATGTAAATAATAAAACATCCCTAAACCTGTCTGCTCTCTCTCTCAAATTAAAATAAATGGTACTAACGATAAATCCTGCCTAGCTACAAAAAAACTAAACTTACCGGGAGTGGTGCCTGCCTCTATCCCTTTGTGTCTACACAAACATTTAATTACCTACATGAAGTGCTTTTAAATGTATGTGACACAAACAGGAAAACGATAGAATGGAAACTAGCATTTACAACGGAGTACCTGTTGGGAACTAACAAGATGAATTATATACAAGTACACAGTTGAACACACAGTCGAACACACAGTCTAATACACTGTCGAAAACACAGTCAAACACAGTCAAATACACAGTTAAACACACAATCTCTGGCAACCTCACAACCAATGTTCTCTTTTTCTGAATCTGCCGCACTCAGGGTTCATAGTTCTGGAGAAGGGCTTTGAAGGGACCGTCCACAACTATAAAAGTAAAATTATACAACAGGCCACAGACACTAGCAACATGCCACAGCACAAAATAAAAAGCTCACAATTATTTTTAATCATTATTAAAATAATATCATGCATTCTAACAGGAACTTGAAGCTCAGTCCTTAAACGTATGCAGTGTAATTAAATCTATTAATGTAATGTAGGGGTTTTAAGAAAAAGAAGTTTTGTCTTTATAATTTATGAACCCCAGCAGAACCCCAGCAGATTTTTTTTCTGGTTTGAATAATGAATGGGTCCGTTTGCAATTCTTCCTTGGCAAGTTCTGCTGCCGAAGTCAACACCTGTCCTCACCGAGTTTCTTACTCTACTGAAAACTCAACTTAACTTGGGCCAGTAAAGCAACACAGCAACCCTGAAAATGGGGTCAGGGATTTCCCCATGGGAAATGGTTTCCACCAAGTAGGCAATAATTGTGAAAAGCAATACTGAAATGGGCAGTGTGCTAGGGTCAATCTGTGGGCTGCAAGGACAGTTCTATTGTTTGAGCACATTGAGGGCCATATGTACAAATGAGCACAAATACGAGCTTTATGTTATGTGACAAATTTTAGAGGACTAGTTGCATGTATAAGATTAGATCTTGTGTGCCATCTATAACTTGCAGAATGGCTATGTTGTAATTGAACTTCAGTGTACCAACTAAAATGTATTCCATAAAATACTATATTTTTTGTATATATACAAAAGTATTAGCACACACCTGTTATTTGTGTATGGACTGGGACACTTACTTTCACTGAAGGGCAATCTTAATGCTTCAGCATACCAAAACATTTTGGACAACCCCATGCTTCCAACTTTGTGGACACAGTTTGGGAGAATGTTTTCTATTCCAGCATGACTGTGCCCCAGTGCCAGGGATGTCAGAGCTATTTTTAAGGTGAGGGGGAGGTATTGGCCAATGCATGGGGGCAAGATTTGCGTGGGGTGGGGTTGCTGTGTGTGTGCAAAATCTCATCATTTTATGGGGTGGGGGTGTTTGGAAACCCCTGGTGAATCTTGAATCTTGAAACTTTTACCTTTACCTTTGTGCTTTAATATATGTACTTAGACATAAAATCAAAAATCTGAGGAATCTGTATGTGTACTCAGTCTTCAGTGTAATTATCAGGAAAATAAAACACATGTGCTGAGGGGATTCAGATAAAAAGATTTTTATCTCTGAAAAAAAAAATCACTGAAACGACAAAAGAACCTTTAGGAAGAAAAAGTGGATGTTGTGTGTTTCCTGAACAATTTGTCATTTGTACAAAATGAGTTTGGCATTTTAACTGGACATCAGTGGGGAAAATCTATCTATTGAGGTAGCTGGGTGCAATAGCAGGAGCTTCCACTTGAACATGAAGATTCAGCATTGAACCTAACAGGCTAATCCTGGCTCCCTGCCTCAGTTTAAATGATTTTTCCCCAGGGGTCAATGCACTTCTGTGCTTTTGGTGAGCTCTTGTTGTGGTTATGATATAGCTGACTTGACACATGATGTCAAGCAAGCTATGTGAACAGCTCTTATATGTTAGCAGTTTAACTTGACATTATCTCAATAGATGTTTTGCTTAAATTGATCAGAGACCCCTTTTTGGCCTAGTGGTTGGGGAGTTGAACCTGCAACGAGAAGGTTGTGAGTTTGAATTCTTGGATGGCTAGAGCATGGAAACCCATTGTTGCTCCATGGGGAATATCCCTGTAACTAATGATTATAAGATGTAAGTTGGGTGTTTATGCTAAATGTAGAAAAATAATTTTACATTGTTTGCACTGTGCTGTGTTCATGCCTGAAAATAAGTGGCCACTTCACTTCACTCAAAGGTTCCCAGAATAGCCGGATGCAAAAAAGCAGTGCAATGTAAATGCTGTTTTTTCATGCTGGTAGTGGCATGGTAGCAATGCAATACAGCAGAAATTGCTATTAAGTAAAAGAGTTAAAAAAACAAAATTCTTGTGATACATTTTCTGAAGAACCTCAGTGTGGACGTCTGCTCTGTCAACAGTAGGTGGTGTCCAAAGTCTATGCAGTATTTTTATATGTAACTATTGCTGCAGAAATCAGTAGGGCCAGCATTGTTTTGTCTCACCACAGCATCTGACTTTTTTTTTTGCAGAACTTTGTTTCCAGGCGTACTGTTAAAATAAAAAGCACTTTTATAAAAAGTGTTTAGGAAATAAAAGGACTTGGAAGCCAAAAGGAAGCTATAGCCATAGTTGAGTCAGAGTTGTTGACAGAAATAGAGTAGCATGTGGTTGAGGCAGCAGGAGTGAACCTCAAAAAGATTACGATATCCTGGCTCACAGATACAGCATGCTGTGCTATGAGTTGTTCACAACATATCCGATGATGTCACTTTAGCACATTTTCACTGTAAACACAATCAAATAAAAGCTAAATCCCTATATATATGTATTGTAACATTTTTTTTCTTCTATGTGAGTGGAACAGGAACAAAGCATAATTATATAATTGTGAGACAGAATCAAAGCCTTGTTTTAGTGCACATTTACCTATATGTCTGATGTATGTCTATATTTATCTATATGTCTGCCTATTTGTCGATCTATCTGCATGCACTATATGGAAAATTGTGTGTGGACAATGGCAACAGTTTGGGTCTATTTCTCTTACAGAATCACTGTGTTCCTGTGGGGGAACTCCATTGACCCTGACCTCAACCCAGCTGAACACCTTTGGGATGAACTGGAACATTGATTGCAACCCAGAATGCCCAAGATCGGTGCCTGGCATAACAAATGCTCTTTTGGCTAAATAGGCACAAATTCTGACAGGCAGACACTACTATATTGTGGAAAGCTTTCCCAGAACAGCAAACGCTGTTAAAGCCAGAAAGGGGGACGTCTCAATAGTATCGCCCTCAATGTATTGTTTAGAGAGAGAAAGAAAAAACTCCACATCCCACAATGACTTTGCAGCACTGAAAGAGGTCACTGCTTTTTAATGTAAACACATTCACTCCATAATGCAGCCTGACCTTAGATAGTATTACTTCTAAAGCAGCAGTGCTTTATGACACAGAAATCAGTTACTTCCTACATACTTAAAGGCCTGTCAGTCGTCGCTTCACTCAGACAACCAGGCTTACCTCAGCCATTAAAACATCAGTATTCTATATGCTTCCTGCTGGGCCATAGCTGGCATACAGTAGCCAAGTCAGCATAGTGATGAAGATATGTAATTGGATTCTTACTTAATGCCCCTTTTAGTCACCATTATGCCAGCATCAGGTTATTATCAGGTACTTGAAGGTGTGTACTAATCTATATTGTCATACTACAGTGTGCCAGAGTGTATTCTTCTACAACAGTACTACAATTACTGAAAGAGTATCATGGCCATACAAATTAATGAGAGAATTACCCACATACTGTGCAACTGTGATTTGTGACCTGCTTAAAAAACATATGGCAGTGAACTGTCCATTACAGATTATGCCTTTAAAACCATGGTCATTAACCTAGCTGCATAGACAAAAAATGTGCACAGATGGCTCTCTATACACACCAGCTGGATACACACTGCATCTTTACATGGTCACTGGAGAGTGGTTGCAAGGCTGTGCTTGTATGGACTGACCCTGCTGCCAGTGCTACATAAACAAAAGCATTCAGGCCTGTCGGAATGAGTTGTTGACTGCAATGAAAAGAGTGCAGGGCTGCCAACTCTCACGCAATAAGCATGAGATCCCGCATCTGACTGTCTTCACCACCTCTCATGCCACATCTCCGATTTCACATGTTGAAAATCTAGTTTTTCTATTTTTCTCACTCCTCAACAGTAGATGGGCCACCGAATGTACCTCCACCTCCCTCCGCCCCTCAAAAAGTTGCCAGCCCTGAAAGTGTACAGTACAAACACACTCTTCACTTCAAAGTAAAAATAATTCTTTCTTTCTCCTGTAAAGTTTTGAAGTTTAAAGTAAAAAAATATGTGTTTGTGTGTGTGTGTGTATGTGTGTTTGTGTGTGTTGTTTTGTGTTATAGATTTTATTATTTATATGCAACCCCATTTTCTAAAAAGCAATATTGACTGGCCTGATTCTGTGGTGGAAATCGTCGCACAGGTTTTCTATGGGACACCTGAGAAAAAGACACTATCTGTGAACACAGTTTATTGCTCCACAAATGCAAGGCAATTTTTTTCAAGGCAACTCATTTTGCCTGTTTGGACCAAGGCAAAGTGGAAAACTATCTCGTCTGATTAATTGAAATATGAAACCGGATGTCCCACCCATCCTCTTGGCTAAAAAGTAAAAGGGATTATCTGGATCGTTATCTGTGCACTGTTCAAATGCTAGTGTCTGTGATGGTATGGTGGTGCTTATGCATCTGCGAGAGCGCCATTCATGCTGAATGATATAAACAGGTTTTTAAGCAACATATGCTGCCATCCAGACCATGTCTTTTTCATTCAAGACCTGAACTTCAGAGTAGCTGAAATTCTACATCACATGGGACATTATTTTACTTTCAAATCTATTAAGTTCAAACATGTTCACAGCGTGTTGTTAAAAGTAGAGGCAATGCCAAATAGTGGTAAACAAGCTCTCCCGCAACTTTTAATGAATTGTGTTGCTGGCATCAAATTTAAAAAGAACATATATTTTCCAAACAAACAAACTAAAATCTTTTTCAAGATTTGATATGTTACACAGTGTCAAAACTTTAGAGACAGTATATAAAGTGTTGGGTTATATACAATCTGCAATGCTTAATTAAGCGTCTGATACACAATACACACCATCCTGTACTAACCAGAGGGTATTCTATGACTTGCTGTCTTGTAGCAAGCGACCACTGGTGTGTGTTTGTGTGCTTGATTACTGTATGTGGGGACATCTGCGTGTTCTATCTGGCTTCTCTGTTGTGTGATGATCAAAAGCACAATATTGTGCATGTAAGAGTCTTGCTGCCTGACTGGCTAAGTGGCTGGACTAATGAATTGCACCCCATTGAGCATTGCCCTATTACTGAGGATGCCTTCACATGGCAGAGCTCTAATGTGACATAAAGCTGTGTGGCTAATGGCTGTGTTGGAGGAGTGATCATTGGTTGCATTGGAGTACAGTCACTACACTGTCACACATCTGTGGTGCCCGTCTACAGCAGCCTACTGATCCGCCTGCTTGCATTAACGTGGAAACAAACCAGATTCTTTGTGTCAGAGATGAAGGCTACATAGCAACCCCTCATTTAACACATCTGAGAGGCTCAGTAACCAACTCACAACCTGCCTCGGGCAACTGTGAATGTGTTTCTGTGTATGCCCTGCACTTCTATGAAGTTATGAGAAATGACTGCACAATATGTTCTCTATGTTCAGCATGCAGAACGTTTGCTATTGAATGCAGCATAAAATTATTGTACAGACATAAATATTTACAGTTATAGTCTCTGCTGTTCTGGTAAGTCATAGATTTTGAAACAAGGCTGCAAGAAACTGCTTCCATACCAGTCCTGAGGTGAGGTACTGATGTCGATGTGTGGCTTACTATAGGTTCTGGCATGTCCACATTTCCATCATATCCTCAAAGGGCCAGTGTGACTGACGGCTTTTTAAAAAAAAGTAAGAACACATCTGATCGAGCAAGGAGTCCATCTGATTAAACAAGTGGCAGCAGTTGTGCACCTGGTCATTCAGCATAAACCTGGAGGCCCTTTGTGAATAAGACTGGACCCCCTGCTCTAGAATGGAGTTGTATGCATTCATTTCAATTCACTGGAATGTAGGCAATTAATCCTTCTCCTTCAAACTCCAGAGTTTACACCAGGCATCACCAAACGGCGGACCTCAGTCCAGATCCAGACCAAGTGATGGTCCTACCCGGACCCATGACCAGTCAGGTAAATTCACCAGATTAAGTCATTTTCATAGAGCATTATTTTGGATGGTCGTGGCTATTGACTACAGGCACAGCTATTCCAGTTAATACAACAGTAGCTTCACTCGTTAGTTTATTGCGAAGTTCGACTCATCTGACATGGCTCCCAAAGAAGAGCCGGTTCTTTCAGCCCCTAAATGGTTTATTATCACCTGTATGCGTGGCTGCACAGTGAGCACATCTCAACACAGAACACACACCAGCTATCCTGCAGGTCACCCCGGGGAGAGAAGGAG
>JBBMFX010000002.1:9447038-9458834 GCA_037832545.1 Rhabdalestes septentrionalis | reverse complement strand
GTGTGTGTGCTTGTGTGTGTGTGTGCTTGTGTGTGTGTGTGTGTGTGTGTGTGTGTCTGTGTGTCTGTGTGTGTCTTTGTGTGTCTGTGTGTGTCTGTGTTTGTGTGTGCATGTGTGTGTGTGTGTGTGTGTGTGTGTGTTTCATGTTTATTCTGGAGGCAGGATCAGACATATTTGTTTCATCTAAGATGGTGTGTTTTAGTGACAGTCTGAAGTAGAGATGAGTCAGAAAGCATTCAGCAGTATTATTTTCCTGTCTAATTCATACTCTAACACTGTCACTTACACTTTTATGGTCTATAATAAAGTTGAAAGATTAAAGAGATGTAGTGATTTAAGAAGAAATGCCTGATTAGGGCTTTCCACAATAGATGCTCTGGCAAGAAACAGATGAGAGCGAAGTGTCAGATTAGTGGTCAACACAATTATTGTAGCTTTCAGCGTTATTTGCTGTCAGTGTTTATGCACAATCATTTTATCTGCAATTATTTTACTGACCAATTTAAAAACATGGAAAAAAAATTTGGCATGTTGGAAAGCTAAGACACCCTTCTTGGAAATGAATGATCTCGGAAATGAATGATCTTGGAAATGATCTTGTTAGTTAACTGGACTTTTTGAGGTTACATAGGTCAAGAATTGTCATTAGGAGTTGACAAGTAATGAAATTGAAATACATTTGAAATGCAATTGATTTTCTAACTCCTTAGACCAGGGGTGTCAAACTCCAGTCTTGGAGGGCTGTGATCCAGCACGTTTTGGTGATTTCCCTGCTCAGAAACCCCTGGTTCACCTCGCCAGTTAATTGTAAGGTATAGTGAACTATCAAACTGTGCTGGATGCTGGACCTCCAGGACCAGAGTTTGACAACCCTGCCTTAGACCATTCGCCAACACTCAAACAGCAATGGGTTCCTCAAAAAAGCTGACTGAGTATCTGAAAATGAAGCTAAATGAGGCCTACGAAGCAGAGGAAGGCTTTTCAAAGACCTCAAATGCAATTTTGACTATCACAAAGGGTGTTAATGGGAACCATGAAGAGTCAAGGCATGGTTTGGAAGACCAAGCACACTCTCATATAAAACAATTTATGTGCTGGCAAACTCCTTTATGACAGCAAAGAACATCCAGGAGAGGTTGTCTGACATTGTAGTGAATGGTACTGGTCTGTTCAAGATGGCAAATTATTTTGGGTTTATAATTTGCAAAGCCATCTCCCCATTTTTTGCTCCTCAGCAGTTTCACTTCTTAATCCATGTATCCATGAGATCAGTGACTCTAAATCTGCCGCTCAGTGGTGATCACATGTGCATGCACAAAAAAGCTTTGGAGAACACTTTCATTTTTGCACATGCCACAGTTTTTTCCCCTGTTTTTACATTAATCAAAAAGAAAGAGTGCTTTAACATTATGTAGGAATATTAAGGTATACACAGACCAAGTAAATATGAATGCAGACATATCTACATTTCTTGTTAAATGTGCAATGCACACCCACAATGAAGAATACAAAGAAAAAGCAGTACAGGTTATTATGCAAGGTGTGGCATTTCCAGCATTGTTATTTTGTGGCCTTTACTGATTCCACCTGAAATGCTTTTACTTTTCTTCTCCTGGAAGGCATACATACATCCACTTCTGCACACATTGTGCAGTGAGGCTTTGAACAGTGAGCTGGAACCTCTTGCCAGCTCCAGTTGAGGAGACAGGGGTGAGCAAGCGATCTGGGCTGGCATCCAGGCTTCTCAACTGGGGCACGGAGGCTCACTCCCAGCCCCAGAGCCCCTGGAGCTTCAGCCTTCTGCTGTTTATGCTAGGGCTCCCAGCAGCTCTGACAGGGGCCTGCTCCATCCATCTGGCGAGGAATCAGAGACCTGACCCACCGCTAGGCACTCCGTGGTACCATCATAGTAGAATAAGAGAGCAAGAAAAGAACAGGGAAAAGAACAGAAGTTCAGGAGATAAACAGCTACTGGATTCACTATTAGCTAAAGACACCCAGAGCAAGCAAAGGTACGGTTTACATAACATCACCTATTTAAACATTGTACATTTTAAAATGTGTCAACATTTCATGGGAGTAGTCAAAAATTACTTGGAACAAAATCTTGTTACATTCATCTACAAACTTAATGATGTCAGAGATATAGATGGATAGATAGATGGATAGATGGATACTTAGATGGATAGATAGTTAGTTAGTTAGTTAGTTAGTTAGTTAGTTAGTACCAAATTCCCTTCACATTCTTGACACCTATGATATACACATGATACAGATTAGCTGCTGAGAAATTTTAGTGCAGGAGAGAAAAATACTGTATATCCACAAGCAAACAGCCAGCTCTCACAGACCAGTGGGCAAAACTCATGGAGCGCTTTCCAGAATTATTAATGCCAACTGGCAGCTCCCTGATATTATGGCATAGTCACTGTAATACAGGCACTCAGCTACAGATTGTGCGCTCACACCTCTCTAGATAGATCACTAGTCCAGACCGCCTCCAGGAGCAAGAGCTGACAGCATTGCAGGGGCTCCCCATCTAAAGCCAATGCCAGGAAGTGGAAGGCCCTGATTGGATTGTGGGAATCTAGGCCAAATCGTCAGGCTGCATAAGTGAAACAGATATGGAGAAAAGGAATGACTTGGTGCAAAGAAGAATCGCTCCAGCTCCCTCAGTCTGCATCTTTCAACACTGTCTCCTCTCCTTATTGATTTGGCCAATCACAGCATATAGCAGGCAAGTGGGGGATCCTTACACTTCCAGTGTGTAATTTTGTGGTGCGGTAGGTGAGCAAATGTGTGCAATTTGGTGCAATCTATGATGGAATCCACATCATCACCACATCTGCCTTCAAATACACTTCACTAATAGTTAAAGAAACAATGATACAAAAATAGCTCAATACAAAAAGATGCATTTTTCAATGTTTATTACTTCCTGTTGGAGATATATGGCTTTTATGACAATCAGTGTATGCTCATGCTGCTGTAATGTATTCTACAGGGATAATTAAGGGGCAATTTCACACAGTTCTCAAAACTGCAATACCTATGAGCAATTGGCTATCATATTTATGTGTGAATATAGCAAAACATTTTTAAAAAATATATTGTGCCTATCTTGCCATTTCTAATTCAGTTTTGCCCCAGAGCAATATATAGTACAATGGATACTCTGTTTTGAAGAGACAGCTCATCCAATCAGCAGCAAAAAGACAAGAGTGAGGTCAGCAGTGTGTGAATTTCAGTTCTGCTTCCTGTCCCAGCTGGTGGAAAGATGGAAACAGGCATGCCCAGTAAAAGCTAACTAGTCATATATCTTCACACTGTGAGCATTTCCTTAAAAACAATCCTAGAAAGGCTGAAGTGTATTTCTCATAGATTAGCATAGGCAATGCAGTAATAAAATGTGTGCTTGTGTTGAGAGAAATAGAATGATAGTTTGACACTGCATCTAAGAATAATTAAAAGATCAAGACAGAGAAGAGTTGGGACACAGAAGAAATACGGCCAATAAAAGGAAAGATACACAAAAAGAGCTAGGATTGTGTTCCAGAAGAGCTCAGCAAAAACAAGTGAGACACATTTCAACAATAGGAGGAGGGAATGTTGTAGACCAACACACTAATAGTTACATGAAGCAGCTGCAGAAGATTACTGGCTGAACTTTGGCAATTGTTAAAATATATTCTGCTTGTTTGACATCCACTGTTAATGCGCTTGGTGTACTTACAAGTAACACCGTATGCACATTTACATGCGTGTGTACTCCTGTGAGTGTGCATTTAAGATCATATTCAAACTTGCACCCACGCCAGCATGCACTATGTCCTTTCATGTTGCAGTTCTGAAGCCATAGATCAGGGCAGAGCTCATCCGGGATCAGCTCTATATCAAAGGCTCCATGATCTGGTTACTGCATACTGTGTCCTTCACCAAGAGGAGGCCTGCACCTGCCATCGCCAGTGTGAAACAGGTGCTGCTCTGGGAGGGGGGGAGTGTGTGCTTGTGTTTTGTGTGTGTGTGTTTTTTGTGTATGTGTGTGTGTGTGTGTGTATGTGTGCATCCATGTGTGTGTTGATTTTTTTTCATTCTGTAAACATTACAATCAGAGATGATTTAGTTAATTTTTTTACAAAGTAATTATCAAACTAAAAACGCGTTTCCATTTTCTCCAGCTTCTAAACTTGGTCCTGGGGTTAATATATAGTTCTGTACATGCTCTGTGAGAAAAATAGATACACTAAAGGTACATTTTGACCTCTGAGGTGTGAAGAATGGAATTGTACCCTCAAAGGAACAGTTCCTATGGTTCTTATGGTCCACTACAGGCAAGGGTTCACTTTGCATATTGTATGTTTACTTATTTTTCTAATGTAAAAATAAAATGAGAATCAAAATTGAAAAATTAAACTGCTAAAAGCAAGGAGTTTAAAAGTTTATAGTACAATTTTGTTCCATTACTACCATTACTAAATACACTCTTTGTAACTCAAAAAAGTACAGTGCTTTTTTCTGGGAGTATAAGTGTCCAAAGAAACCCATATCACACTTTACCTTAAAGCAGCTCTTAATGTAATGAGCTACTTTAAGGTAAAGTATAATCGTCTCTTACAGTCTCATGTGAAATCACCAAAGCACAGCACGCAGTGTGAACAAAGTGAAATTCTTCCTCTGCATTTACCCCTTCAGTAAGTGAAGCAGTGGGCAATGCAGGGCCTGGGGAGCAGTGTGTGCACATGGAACCTTGCTCAGTCTTGGGATTTCAACCTACAACTTTCTGGTTGCATGACAACTCCCTAACCACCAGACAACCAGTTGCCCCAAAAAGGTGCACATATTATAACCTCTCTTTAAAAGGCCTAGCAATAGAATGGGGCACTCTCAAGCAGCTGGGCATAAGGTCTCCAAGCCCTGGCCAAGCAAAATTCTCTGCTGTGGAACAGTGGAAATACATTCTGTGGAGGGACTGAGCACCACTGCTAGTCAAGATAAAGGATTTATGAATATCATTAATTTCATAAGAAACACTAAATTGACAAATGTTGGATATAATGGGTATGTTTCCTAGACTGGGATTATCCCTAGTCTCAGAATTTCATTGATGAATATCCAGAAATCTGTGTAGTCCAGGTTTGAGCTTTATTTTTGTCTTTGAAAGAGTCCCATGAAGTAATTTAGCAACAAGAATAGCATACAGAGTTGCAAGCATATTTAACCATATCTGACCATGAAGATAAAAAAAAACCATGATTGTGAATCTTGCGGTGAAGACTACATTTTGAGTCATATTTAATTTCTAAACAAATGGAAATGTCCAGCACCATGGACAGCATAAAGCTGCTCAGCACCACAGACAGCACCCCACTGTCAAACAGTGAAAAAAAAGTGTTTTTACAATGAAACAAAATCATATTTAAACTTATCTTATTTAGATAGTAGTTCAGTGTCATTTACTACTTAATCCAACTAGTTTTATTATGAATCCTGGCAAACTTCCCTCAAATGTAATGCATGAGGTAACAGGTCACCATGCAGAGAAGTGGTTACACAATAAAAAAGAAACTGGGCAAAGGCTGAATATTAGTGTTTGTATGATTTGGTCTGAAGAGTAATACTGATGAGGTGGAGGTGGTTCAGTTTCCGATTCCTCACTCCTCACTCCTGTGCTGAAACAACAATGATTTGTTTTGTCATTGAGAAGAAGGATCTTTCTGCCAGAAAAATCAGTTGAGGAAAGGTATCTATGCTTTTCAAACTGTGACAAACATGCCATGGTAGAATGTCTGAAACTGACTATATGAAAATATAATCTTTTGATCTATTTGAATGGTTTAGCTAGTGTTGGTAGACAAAACAGTTATGATCTGCAGCTGTGCTACTCTTACTGACATCAAATGGATGAGTAATGTGTGAACAAGGAAGGCAGAAATGGATACTGTCAGTTTATTAGATACTGTAGCTTTTCAGGGATTTTATAAAGCAGCTGGTGGCTTCTTTAACTTCATTTCTCACAGATTTTTGCAACAAGGATTAGTGAAGCATTTGTCTCTACCAAGCAGCTGAGCAGTTGTCAGAGTATCTCGATAGAGAGCAGTGAGCATGCAGGTGTGCATGAGTCATGTCAGCTCCTACTCAGTAAAGGGGATTCCAGACTGCACCGGGGAGCGGAGACTGGAGTGCACCACCACTTTCCCTCTCTCCCTATACTGCCAGAAAAGCAGCGGGCTGCTAATTAAAGAGGCGCCTCTTTGGCTTTGGTTTGCCACAAACACATATGTTGTTGATTGGCTACCTTTCAGGTGTTTGGAGTGTGTCTGTGAGTGTGTGTGTGAGTCTGTCTGTGTGTGATCATGTTTGTATGTAATGTGTGTAATGGAGTGGGAGGGAGATGGAGGCATGTGAGCACACATAGTGGTTGATACCATATGTCAAAAAACCATGGGGGGAGCCAGAGTTTAAAGGGTATGGTCTTGACGGCAGTTTAGTAGTGGCACTGTCCACAGGTCTAGGTTAAGCATGAACAAGCATATATAGCATGAATAGGGAGGAATGTGTTGGTAACAGGTAAACCAGAATTTATAATATTTTGTTACCAAACTACAACAGAGACAGGACAGGGACAACAATTAATGAAGTGCATCATGCGATCTTGGTTCAATTCTAAATGTTATTTATTCTGAATGTCTTCATTACTTTAGATCAGATCTATTCTAATTACTTACTTACAGAGATCAATAACCATGTACAGGAGGAATACAGGTGGGCTTTAAACTATCCATGTTTAACCAGTTTATTTTCTCATTGCATCATAAAAGTCACAGAATATGAAAACATATGAAGATATGTACAAAATACATCCTATTTGCCTCTTTTTACATTTCTGTTGATATCATCCTCCTCCCACCCCCATTTTTGTTTTGTTTCCCTTTCCCTAAAGTAGGACATTGCAGCTGTTTATTTGTATTTGCTTTTGTTTCAGTTGAATCAATGAAAAGTAATTTGCAAAATATTAATACGCAAACAACACCTTTTGGTAATGAGACCATCATATGAATCAATAGAATGAATAAAAAAAATATTACCCTTGTTTTAGCTGCAATTACAGGCTTAAGTGTTCAACAGCACTACACTTAAAGAATGAACATTTCTGGAAATCTGGAAAGTTTTAACCATACAGTATTTAAATTGGTTTAATAGGTTTGTTTTTACAAGTCAAATGATTTACAGAATATGATCTAACTAGATTTTTTTCCCATTGGTAAGGACTTTTTCAAGGGGGCTAGCTACATTCAATAGCCTCCATTAGTTTAGAAACTAAGCTGGACTGGGTTTAGCAAAGGGTCATAAGGGTGGGTGTGTATGTTGGGGAGGGGTAAAAAGTTGTATGTTTGTGGGTTGTCACAAGCAAACTGTCCCGCATTCAGTGGTCAGGGTAAGGAAATTCAAATGAAGATGCCTCCAAAAACACTTTTGTAACAACTAACAGTTATGCAATGAAGCTGACTAAACAAAACTCCATCCTTCATAAATAATTGCTTTAGTGAACCCTGTTTTGTGTCATACTTTCTGACCACTGAAATGTAAAAGTTACTAAAGGCGAGGCAAAATGTTTTCTGATGTATGTGGCCTGCTGTGAACAGTTTATATTTTTAAATATTTTTATGTCTATAATTAGTAGAAACAGGTATGCTTGTTGAAATTTTAGTAGCTTTCTAATAAAAGTTCTATCCAAAATACGTATTATATGAGTTTGGCTACAAGATGTAATGCTTCTGAGAAACAATAAATGCTACAGTTTTGTTCAGTTGTATACGTGACATTGTTTTGTAAATTGTAAAAATGGTGCTTTAACTTAAAATATAAGTGCCTAGAATGCCTTGAGTCATGCTGAGTTTCATAATACCATTTTTATAGAGCAGTCATTTTATTTGTTTAGCTTGCTGCATTCTATAAATGACTTCATTGTGAAAGTAAGCATTTAATTTATTATAAAGTGTTGGATTATGAGCATCATGATGTGACAGGCAAGTAAGGTAGGGCATTACGCCCAATCCTGAAATCTTCATGGTGTATTGAGCACAGATATGGACCTAAATGCTGAAAAGAAATAATAGTGAATTTAATAAACACAAAGTCCACCAAGCAGAAGGCAAAAATCCAATAACAGAGCCAAACCAGAATATCCAAACAGAGGCAGTCAAGAAACAAGTCCACAGGGAAAAACAATTATCCACAAGTCCAGAAAAAGGGTCCGAAAACATGAGGGGTCAGAATGCAATGCAACAAAAGAATGCTTGGTAACTAGGCAGGGCTCAGTATATTTAGGACTGAGACAATGTCTCTACTAGGATGGATATATACTCCTCAGTCTAGTACTCAGGTGATCCTTATCTGCTCCTTAAGCGGTTCTGTCAAACTCTGTGGTGTCCGGAGAGGATTTTTCTGGAAGTACCAGTCTCTGGCTGCAGTCCGGGTCTAGACTTTACACATGGGGCCTAAGATTCCTACCAGTGATTTAAACAGAGCACAAAGATGTACTACACAGTTCTATACACAACCTACAGAGCCCTAGCACTGTTTAATAATGACAAACACACTACGTTTCGAATTTGGATGCCTCAGACTCTTTTTCCACTTACCTTCATCATTCCTGATTGACTGATTTTGTTGATCATGTTGTTGCTCTTCTGCAATATATTATCATTATATTTTTACTTCTTCTTATGCTTCCTTATTATTTATAATCTTTTTCTTTTTCTTCTTCGTTCTTCCCATACACTCATTGTTCACTTTGCTTTTTACCATTGCTGTTCTTAGTGCACATTTGTTTCTTCTCCTCGTCCTCCTCTTTCCTTTCCTTTCCTTCTTTCCTTTCTCCTATTCTCCTTCATCTTCATTTTCTCCTCCTTTTCCTGCTGTTTTGCTCCTCATCCTTCTGGCTCTTTATTTTTTCTTCTTCTGTTTGGCTAATTTGCCTTCACTTCCTCATTAATTCAGGACCATGAACAGCACCTTCACTTCTTACTCCAATACCACTACCCTTTCCATTTACTTTAAGATACAGACTATGCAGGAATGGGGACAAATAATTGTTCTTAACATAAAGCAATATATTTATATGTACACTAAACAATGCATTTGCCAAGCTGAGTATTGGATTGACACTTTCAAAACAAAACTGAATTTAAAACAGAGCTTTATATGCCTGAGTTATCGCTGATGATTTTACTGTGCATAATTACAAAAGATAATGGCCCTTAAGAAACACAGATATGTGAGGTATTGCTTCCATGGTTGAGGTACATGAGTCAGATTCTGTCTTCTCTCCCTGGCTATCTCACATTCATTTATCTACTCACTGATCTGCTTATTCATTTAGCACAAGCCCCAGCAGCTGTACAGGGACCCCGAGACACACAGCACACTTACAGCACATTTAATTAGCAAACCCCTGCAATACCCACACTAAAAATGACTCAAATAAAAAATGTTAAGAAAATAAAAAGAAAAGAAATAAACACATTTGGGGGAAAATATTTCTGAACATAATCAGTTTGGAATGGTATTTTTCACTCAGAGTCTTGATGTAAAAGATACTTTATGTAAATCATCATGAGCCAGCAACATGTAATTATATTGTTGTAATGATATTGGTGCAGGTACTTCACATTTGTCCCCCTCTGGGCATAAATTCAGCTCATTAACTGGAGTTCAGATGCTCAAAAACTACTGAATGTTTTAGCTTGTTAAATCTAACGGGGTTAAAACAATGGAAAATGTAGGAAACCCCCAGATCCATTTCATTAAAAAAAAAAAAAAATCTCTAAGGGCAATAGACCTTGAAGTTGTTTTTCAAACCCTGTTGGGGTACTCAGCAAATGTTTGTTGCTATGACAATAAGAGGTGAAACAGAGGTTGCCTGATTTTTTTCTTCTTCAGTGAAGTGGATGGAGAGCAAGGCTCCCTGGGATCTTTAAATTGATTCCCCACATTACCATATTGCGCTTAGGCACAGTCTTCAATCATTGTCACTGTTATTGAAAAATTGTATGAAATACACTATATCAATAGCTCTTTTTCTCACAGCTCTCCATGAATTCCTCCATGCTTTCACACAGGAATTAAATACTGTAGTGAGTTTATGCAAATATTCAGTACCAGTGCTTCATTTGGTAACACAGTGAGAAAGCCTCAGTGATATACGCGGGTTCTCTGTTCATTTTTATTACTTTCACATGCAATCATCAGTATTCTCATTATGTACACTCATAAATGAAAAACTTACCAGTCAGCGATCATATCAAACATCATTGCTGTGTGAACAAAACCTTGTTTGAGCATCACTTGATCTAACACGAAAAATCTCTTTATTGCCAGTTATACAAACTGTCTGATTTACATTATTGTATTATTGGTAAATGACTGATGAAGTAGATTTTAAGGGGCCAACATTTTAGATACATCAACTACCATGTGCCAAGACAACTGTGTTGTCTTCCACATCACTTTCTTTTCACTTTTCATCCATCTGATCATACAAAACCTAAAACTGTCTATTTTTCTGCCTATTCCCAGGAATAATATTTGCCTATTATTCCTGGGAACAGAATGGACAAAGAATGTAGGAGATAGTGTTCATTTTCACAATGCAAATCTAATTTTGAGATTTTGATGGCATTCTTCCCATGCTACTCATTTCTAAATTCTGGTGAGTGGTTCTTTTTAAGGTACAAAGGGGAGCCATGCTAACATTTGATTATTATTGAACTTTTTGTGATTGTGGTACAAATGCTTTTCTGAGCAGGTTGTAGATACTGTTAGTGCCTGAAGCGCCAACTGTATGTTTTATTGTAAAGAGTACAATAATAGTTTGTTTAAATAGATGCAGCACTATGTGATGTTAAATATGAATTTTTTGAGTCAGGTCATAATGTGTCTCTCTACTCTGGGGAGATTCCTGTCCAAGCTGGACTGGATTACTACAGCTTTGCACTCACACTGCCCTTGTGTCCTCTTGCATACCAGCAGATCATTTCTGACCCATTATTACTTATATGGGGTATATGGTTGTGCACAGGCAAAATTTGCTCTCTAATACTAAATATCTAAAATTTGCTATGTCAGTCATGCCAATAAGATGAGACTGTCACATGAAGCTGATCAAATGTTCTTCTCTCTGATAGTGAAAGTGAAATATGTGCTCCTCCAGAGCCTGTTTGTTTGAAAGGTATTTATTGACCTGTTATATATCATTACGTTTTACTGTCCACTGGAAACAAACTCACATTGGATTCTCTCAACAACTTATTGATTGGAGAACATGAGAGACCCCTTGTCATGAGTCATCCATAAGCATCATCAAACAGGTGTGCTTGGGTAGGAACTACTCAAATGTTGTTCATTAACTTCAGCTTTCATTTGGGATATCTGTTTGAACATAGGAAGAATGATTCAAGAGATCAAATCAATACTTCTAGAGGCCTGAAATCATGAAACTAGAGATACTGATGTTGAAGCGACAGTGCAGCCCAGTTAGTAAAATACTCAGGTTGCTTTTTCTACAATCTGATCTAAGTAATGGGACATATTTTGCACAATTCTGTGTTTTCCGCTGTTTTTCATCTTTGATATATAACTGATGGAAACCTCCACAGACCACAAAAGGCTGACAATAATCTTGTGAATTAGACCAGCGTTTCTCAAACTATGGGCTGCGGTGCCGGGCCGTGAGAACTTCTCCGCCGGTCCGCGGACACTCGGTTCTGCAGCAATCAAAATTCGGTCAGATCCAGC
>JBBMFX010000002.1:9370624-9401777 GCA_037832545.1 Rhabdalestes septentrionalis | reverse complement strand
CTCTCTCTCTCTCTCTCTCTCTCTCTCTCTCTCTCTCTCTCTCTCTCTCTCTCTCTCTCTCTCACTCTCTCACTCTGTCCTTCTCACTCTTTCTCTCTCACTCTTCCTCTTTTTCCCTCTGGCTTCTGTGCGTCTGGGTCGAGAGAGATTCGAGAGGAAGTGTGGCGTTGCCATAGTAACAGGCCTTTGCCGTATGGCAGTGTATCTCAGTGTCCATTGTCCTCTCCTCACCGGCTTTTTCTTCACCATCCAAGGATGCTCTTATTGTCCTGAGTGTGTCTGCATCTCGGCATCTGTATGTGTGCATGTGTGTGCACATGTATGCATATGAGTTTGTATGTGCATGCATGCATGCATGTGTGTATGTTAGCATGCAGGTGTGTGTGTGTGTTTGATATAGAGAGAATGTGAGTGTGTGTGTGTGTATGCTCTCTTATTGTATAACCCTCCCTGCCTTTGTGTTGTTGATTATCCTTCCTAGCCAGTTCCTGCTGCCAGTGCATGTGCAGCCCACGCTGGTGCTGGTGCGAGTTGAGGGTGAGGCAAACACGTGTGTGTGTGTGCGTGTGAGTGTAAGTACATGTGTGCAGCATATGTCTCTCTCTATGCTCTGCCTCTCCCTCTGTAACTGGTCCAGCTACATCTTGCTGTTACTTAAATACTCCGTGAACTATGCTGTGACAAGATTGCATCCTGCATGCTACAAAAACAAAATAAAAAAACATTCCATATTTTTAAGATGATGAGGAGAACACATTTATTTTGAGATTTTGATTAATAATTTGAACTGGATCTGTTTGTATATTTTTCTCTTATGTCATTTTTTAAAGTCTAAAGCATCAGAATGTAACAAAATATCCTACCATGGGTATTTGCTGTGGTTGCTGCTGCACAGATCCTGTTTATGTAATAATTCATCCACATAAAATACAGTTTAAGCTATTAGCTACACATAGCTACACTGATGTCCCACCAGAAACTCAGATTGCCACTTTATTGGCCTGATGTGCTGAGAGTCTGTATGTGCATAGCAGGCCAAAACAAAGTGTTCCGACAGCCCAGGCTTCTCATTCGCAGCATGTCCTATGGGAATAAACAATTTATAGCTGCCACTTAGCAACACAGTGCCATGGTGTCAAGTGACAAACAGAGTTGAGATCTTCTCAACTAGTGTGACATGATGAGCTGACTAAATGATGGGCTCAATCAAACTCCTCAGACCAGTTGAAGACATGTGTGTTCCCCAGGCCCCGTCTTATTCTCTGTTAAAAACGGAGGAGAAACATTTTGGAGGTCTGCTGGTCAACAAATAACATATACCCCTATTAATTTTACTTGAATTGAATAGACAGAAAAGTATTATATTGTTGAAAAATGCCTGAGTATGTTTTCAACATTTATTCTAGTTTATTTACTCTGTCAACACTGAAGGATATTTTAAATGCTTTAATATGAACAATTAAATGTACTGTTGATGTTTTTGCATGAAATAGTTGACATAGAAAGGTAGATTTTGTGTTCTTTATATGCTTCACATACACTGATTACTATTAATACTTCAAGTTATGCTTGTTGACTGCTAATGTAAATGTAAGGCTAGTCAGTCTGTATCTCAGACCTCAAAACATGTCATCATGTTTGTATGATACAATCCAGAGCTGCGTGTAAAGTTTTTTTATAGAACTTGTGAGGCACCTCAAAATAAATCTCAGTTAAGGTCAATGGAGCATTTTTTTACTGACGACAGCAAGATCAGTGGGGTTGATGCAGTTCAATGTTCTTATAATTGGATTGAGTTTGTGCGTGTGTGTGTATGTGTGTTTGTGTGATTGCTTGTTTGAATGTATGCATACGAAGTTTTCTTTGTTTGTGTTTACACAACAGTCAAGGTGCTCCAGATGAGAAAGCAAAGAGAAAAAGAGAAGACAAAGATGAGAGAGATGAATGAGAGAATGATGTTAAGAGCTTTCAGATTTGTCTTGTGTCACCAGAGTCCCTGAGAGGACTAATGTGGTGATGGCTGTTGTGCATGAGTCGAAGAGACATTTCTTTGGAGAGATCTGTCTCTGTGTGTTTGTGTGTCCCTGCTTTGTATGTATGTGTGAGTGTGTATGTATGTGTGTATGTGTGTGTATCTCAGGCCTGTGTTGCTGCTGCAGCTGGGGTCCGGGTTCACTGGCAATGTGGAGAACAGGCAGGTGCAGGGAGACGGCCGAGGGGACATGGGGGAGTGCAGGATGTCAGCCAATGAGAACAGGAACAGATAATAAGACTGGACAGGATAACAGAGCATAGGGCAGGAGAGGGTAAGAATAAGGTACGTCTGCACCATCAGAACACTAGCAGGCCAGTGAGATGGAGTGTGCTACAACTGCATCACTTGAACACTGATGGCAGGAAAAGGCTTTACATGGTGTAACTGTAGTAGCATGCAGTATAATTTCTTGACAATCAGTTAGTGGCTTTAGCATTGTACTGACACAGTTGTGCACTATTCAGTTCTGGCCTTCATGTTTTCCAGCCATATCTTTAGTTTAAGAGTAGTCAGTTTTATGACTGAGTTACTGCACTATATAGCCAGATAAATGGCTAGGATTTGCCTGGGGTAGGCTGCTATGTCACTAGACGCTAGCTCACTATACTCAGGATAAACTGCAGAGTTCTGACAGATCCGGTTCACTTTGGCTCTCCTGCAGCTGGGCTAATGCTGTTCTGCAGCTATGACAAAGCACTGAGGCCATGCTGAGACACCAGCCGTCCTCTGAGGCCCAGAACAGAGAGGATTGTGTGTGCGAAAGTAATTCATATTTGGGCTGAAGATGACCTTATTCCAGTGATAAAGTTCTCAGGTTACTGAGAACTTTCCTCCAGAAAAGAGGCTTAACTGTGATTCAGATTTTTGACACTGTTTTTTTGTTACTAGTTTCGAAGTTGTCTATATTCTGGTTTTCCTTTTAACAAGCAAACTTTATATAGTTGTTTTAACTACCTCCAACATCCAAAAATATCTTAGAAAGTGATGTATGGAGTTCATAGCATTCCAAGTGACTGTGAAGGCCAGTGTGAGCTCTGATAAATGGTCTAATATGGGGCAATCACAGGCAACTTCAGACAGACTTTTGTTCTCTACAAGCAAGGTTTGAAAAAGAAGCCAAAGGAAACTAGGCTATTTTGAAATGTCTATTATTTGGGAAGTCTGAACCGGTGATGGTGAAGTTCAAGGCAGAGAGTGTTGCAGTCAAATGGACTTTTCTCTAGGTTGCATTCATAGATAAATTAAACTGCAAACCTGTATGCTGTACAAGAACAGATGACTTGAGGATGCAACAGATATCCAACCCAATGAATAGGACATAGTATTACTTTTACAAGTGAGCTCCTATCATCCTAAACTTAAAAACATCAGGAAAAAATTTAATTAGTTTAAATGGAGTAATAACAAAGTGCAGAAAGGTAACTGCATGGTAATAAACTGTGGTTGGCTGTTTACAAATGATCCAGTAATAACACATATTTAATGTAATTGCAGTGTATAATGCTGTATTACAAATAGCTTGTTGTTTATGTGTAAGCTTGGTGCTAACATGTTAGCTTTGGCTTTAAGCTTTAGAACAAGAATGATCATATTACTTCTTACAATTATTACACCTTTATAACATTGATTTTTTGAATAGACCTAAAACGGAGGCAATGCAATATTTATTTAATGCAAATTTGCAGCCACTTCTTAATTTTGCTGTAACAAAACATGGAAGTGTATGCAGAATTCCACCTGCTGGCTAGGACTCCCCCAATCACACAACACTTCCAACAGCAAGAGAGTGAAGGCAAGCATGTGCTTCCTCTGAGACATGAAATGGTTTCACAGCACACTTACAGGAGACCTCTAACTGCCAGGTCTGATACATCACTGGCTGTTGATGGGTGAAAGACAGGGCAATCCTACACACCCACAGAGATCGAGGTCAATTATACTCTGTTGGACTACCAACCATAGATGGCTGTAGGAATCCCAACCATGGATGGATTGAATTGACAATATAAGGCATTGCCTGGACATTTAACCAAACTGGAACTGCAATGTACAGTAAAATTGTTGCAGTCGTATACTATGTATGAAGGGTAGTCAATTTTGATCAGTCTAAGGGAATTGTAGGTGACACATTTTTTGGTGTCTCATCCAGCCACAGCAGAGCAAACACCCACAACTCTGCTCTAGAGGTGATCTAATTGAGTCATGGGTGGTCAGAGAGTACAGAGCAGCAGAGGATGCAGGAGCTGGCTGTCAGAGAATGCTGACTTTCCAAACTCACTGGGAATTCTCTCTGACAGCAGCACAAGCTCCCTGCCGCTCCGACAGCTCTTTAATTTCCCATTATTAAGTCCTCAACAGTGCACGGCTGACACCAGTCCAACCAAGAAGAACATCTCCCACAGGAGCGCCAGATGTCTCTTAGACTTATGAAGACGCACACACACAAACTAAACACATAAAAAAAACATGCACACATGCACACTCAAACAAACAGGCATGTGCCATTAGAAAGTCACACAGATAAGGTACTAATGAGCAAATTCCAGATTCCACGTGGTCCTGTGCCAGGCAACCATGAATGTATTCTGAATAAGAGGTCATCATTTTAACGAGGCTAACAATACACGCCCCTCGACATTCTCCCTCCTCATCTCCTCTCTCGTTATCTGAGACGTTCCTCACCCCCACCCCACACTTCCTGCAGATACGATCAGTGGACCTGTGTCTGTGTGAGTATTGACCGTAAACCATGGAGTCAGAGAACGAGTGGGTGGAGTCACATGAGTAACTGCCTAGTGTAGGTGCACAGAGCCCAGAGGTCAATGAATGAATCGGAGGCTGCGTTCTGGCCCAGTAACCTTGAGTGGATGTCAGTCAGCCATGCAGGCTCAGGAATTAACTATTGATTTACAGAAACAGCTAAGTATGTGTAAATGTGTGTGTGTATGTGTGTGTGTGGGTGTAAATTACTTGGAGTGCGTTTGTGTCTGTTTTCATACCTGTTTTCTTTGGAAAAACCTACCCAAAAATATTTGGACCAACAAAATTCTCCTGACTTTAAAACCTACCTTTAACAAAAGCTGCAGTTTGTTCTGTTTAGTGAGTGAATTAAAGTTTAGACAAAACGTTTAGAATTAGAATTAAGTTTCGGAATCAATAGTGCCACTTTTGTATTAACTGTGAAAAGTGCATATAACCACAATGTAATGTGTGTACTGTTACACATGGATTACATTACACTGTGCAGCCTATGTATATATCTAAATATTAAAGGTATTTTACATGTATGTATTTTATTAAGCTCATTAATTGCTGGCCCAATAAGTGTATCCTAATGTAATCACATAGAATTACATAGAATTCTATAAAAGTCTAGATAATGATGTAATGATGTGAATCCATCAAGAGTAAAGGGAAGGTTTGAAATGTTTTGGAATGGGTTAATCAAAACCTAGTCTATGGTCCTATTCAGAATCTGTAGTGTGCTGTACACCAGTGCAACCCATCTGACTTGAAGGACAATTTTGCCTTGAGGAATGGTCAAACACTCCAGTGGCGAGATGTGCTTAGCTAATAGAAATATACCCCAAGAGAACTGCCGCTGTAATTGCAGGGGAAGGTGACTCTAGTAAGTTTTGACTTTGGAGGGGTGAATACCTATGCACATTCAAGCTTTATGTGTTTGTCTTAGTTATTGTTTGTGTCACAATTTAACATTTATGAAGTGTTAGTCATGTTCTCTAAATCAAATGGTGCTAACTACCTAAACAATTATTTTAATTCCAGGTTGCAGTGTGACAAAACAGAATAAAAACCAAAGAGGGTGAGGGTGAATATTTTCAATGTAAACTCAAGCAAACTAAGCAAATAAATAGAAATTGTGCATCAGGTTTAATGTGTTCTCAGTTGAGGGTATATTTTGTATGCAGAAAATCCACAAAACATGTCATTTGACTTCAGGCAATTCTTCAAACTCTATATGCGGTCTCATACTGACATAAAAAACCTAAATGTACTCCTGACTGATTCTGTTCCCATTCAGTAAAGTTTCAGAAGAGACTGGGTGCCAAGGCTGAACTTATTTTTATAGGACATTTTGCCAAATATTATGCACTGTTAATGAGTCAAAGCTTCATCTTCTGGATACTGTCATTGCCTCCTACAGCTGAGCCAGTGTGTTTCCAGCTTGCAGTAACTACTAAACTCATAACAATTCAATTAGGTGCAAGCTCCTATATGTAAATGCCACTGTGTTTTACAACCATATTTTAGAACCGTATCCTGTGTTCTTTAAATATTATATTAGTCTGTCATATTTACACGCCTGTACTTAACTTGAACATTCTTGCACTAAGAGAATTGCACGTTGGACAGCAGCTACAATGACAATGAAGAGATTCTGGTTCTGATATGCTATCATGATCAGACCAGAAAAGACCCAACTGTGGGGTAGAAAAAGCAGATACGTTTACGCTGACAAACAAAAGACAAACTAAAACCCAAAGGCAAGCAAGACGTCATAGCCAGAAAACAGTCCGTGAGGCAAACAAATTCAACTTGACATGCGTGTAAACTGAATCAAAGAGTCTGTGCCAAAATGGTCACAGTCCAGTGAAACAGTTCAATGGGTGAACAAAGCAATCATGGCAGGACAAGGATCATGATAGAGAAAAACCAGCAAAATGTCAAACCAAAATATCAAAGGAAAACTGGTAGCAATGCTCAGTATGCAGGGTAATCCACTGGTAATACCACTGGTAAATTACATTGGTACACAGAGGGGTATTCCACCAGTACTCACATGAATTTGATCCGGTTATCAGGGAGTTTTATGAAGGTGAGGAGTGATGTCTTCAAGCAGAGGTTTAGGTTCAATAACTTGGTGGTTATTAGCAATAAAATCCTGAAGTGACCCGAAATATGCTTTGACGTTGGCTGCATAGAAAAAAGAGCCACCTCTGACATAATAGTACAAACTGGAATATCTACTACAGCAGGCATCACCAAATGAAGGACCGCGGTCCTGATCCGGGCCGAGTGAATGTTCTGTCCGGACCAGTCTGGTAAATTCACGAGATTGAGTCATTTTTGTGTAGCATTATTTTGGACGGTCGTGGATTGACAGCGGGCACTGCTACTCCAGTTAATACAACAACAGCTTCACTCGCTAGTTTACTAGTGATGGAAAGTTCGGGTTATTTCAGAGAGACGTTTCTTCTGGCACGGCTCCCAAAGAGGAGCCGGTGCAACAGGTGTTGTGCCAAAAAGAGATCGTCTCCCAGAACTTGATTGCCATCCGCGGGAGCTTGCTCAGCTGCTTAAAGCTGTAGCGCCCAGATTAACTTGCTTGAAATCATTCAGGAGGGTTATATTTGACACATTATACTGCAAACAGACCCTTATAACTGCAAAAATACCTTGAAAAGGAACATTAAAAATGATAATTTGCGATTTTTCAAGCTGCCAAAAAGTGATTACAGTTTATAACTTGTGACTGTCACAGGTTATGAGCTGCAATCACTTTTTGGCAGCTTGAAAACTCCATGTTCTCAGTTTTAATGTTCCTTTAAAGGTATTTCCGGGAGATAAGGGACAGTTTGCATTCTAATGTGTCACATTTATCCCCCCTGAATGATATCTAGCAAGTTTGAAGTAAAACAGTTTTTCTATATACAGTTTTTTATAAGCTGCAATCACTTTTTTGGCAGCTTGAAAAACGCATTACCATTTTTTCTTTTCCGTTTCAATATATTTAGCAGTTATAAGGGTGTGTTTGCAGTATAATGTGTCAAATATAACCCTCCCGAATGATATTTATTAAATTAATCTGGGCGCTACAGCTTTAAGCAGCTGAGTGCACTCCCGCGGACGGCAATCAAGTTCTGGTAGAAGAACACCGGTTCTTTTGGCTCCCAACTGGCTCTTACTTTATTATCATCTGAAGTAGTGTTCCGCGGGTCGGCATTTTCAAACTCCACCCAAACGGACCCGTCAGGAATTGAATACCCCTGTACTACAGGCTCTCTGTTCTGTGGTATTTGAGCAGGCTTGGGACTTCAGGTAAAACCCAGCTACTGTCAATATAATCTGTGCTGTATGGAAAATGAACACAGAAAGAACACACAAAATGAAATCACTATTGCTGGTATGAATGCTACCATGAATGATGTACCATGATCCACTGCCCCCTCAATGCAGCTGGACACTACAAGATACTGTTGTGATGTTATCACCTGTGCAACAATCACAGTAACACTGGAGAATGTTGAAGGGATGATGATAGTTTAGTGAATCAAGAATTGATCAGTGGACAGAAAATGAGAAGCCACTATAGTTTTTGTACATTTTTTTAAATGGCTGGTTTGTGCAGCATGTCGAAGGGTATTCTGGGTGATGATTCTCTCTGAGCAATCAGAGAGCAGTGCTGTTTTCACATGACATTTTGGTATATACTCAGCTGGCCTGGAACCATGACAGAGTTGGTATGAAAAACCTATTCTGTGCAGGGGCATCCCGTTCTACAGTAATGCCTTTATATGGAAATTGTGCTGTGTGTGTGTGTGTGTGTGTGTGTGTGTGTGTATGTGTGTGTGTGTGTGTGTGTGTGTGTGTGTGTGCAACTGAACGGCCGTGTCAGAACACCTGAATTCACTCAGGAGAAGGGCTGTCTCAATACATTAGAGCATGCAATGTATATTTGCTATAGCCTGACAAGCTAATTGGCTTTGATACTGGGATTTTTCACACATCAGTTCAGCTTCATGTGAATTCACCTGGCTGAAGATCGAACAAACGCTGCTATACCTGTGGTGGAAAGTGAGTAGTGCGCCATAACACCAGGCTATTTATAAGGTTCTGATAAGGGCTGTTATAGCAGATGGAATTACAGTGTCTGGGCAAGTGTGACTGATCTCTCACCTCTCGCAGGTGTGTGTGCACTGTCCTGATGACAGACGGAGAAATGGTGAGAAAAGATGTGAGAGAGAACTTTGTTTTCCTTTATCCAGCGCTCCCGTTTATATGGTGTAACCTAACCTCTCTTTTTCTGTCTCTCTCTCCCTTACTCTGTCTGTCTCTGTTTCAGTCTCTCTCCCTTACTCTGTCTGTCTCTGTTTCAGTCTCTCTCTCATATTCTGTCTGTCTCTGTTTCTGTCTCTCTCTCTCTCTTACTCTGTCTGTCTCTGTTTCTGTCTCTATCTCTTACTCTGTCTGTCTCTGTCTCTGCCTGTCCCTCTCTCTTTTCCTCCATCCTCTCGTCACTCCCTCTCTCTTTAAGCCTATAATGTTATAGGGTTTTTTGTTTAGCCTCTTTGTGCCATGGCTGATGGATGTGTCCCTACGGGATGTCCTGTGTCCGCTGGCTGCCGATGGGGAGTCATGGTGATGCCTCCTGCAGCCCTCCTCTGCCCCTTCTCTTCCCTGCAGCCCCACACAGCGCCTCCGCTGGCTGGCCTGGTCAACCCCAAATATAGCAGTGGAGCAGAGAAGCCCAGCATGACTCTCCCTCACTCAGCACCTGCAGCTCTGCATTATTGACAGCCTGTCAATCAGCCCACAGCACAGTGGCACTGTGGGTCTGAAAAAGGCTGTCATTTAGCCCACCGCTCAGGGCATGCTCTCTTTTATTGACTCTGTCTGTGTGAGCATGCGCCTGTGTGTGCGTGTGCATGTGTGTGTGCGAGTGTGTCATTTTCAGACTAATGTTGATACCCTGCTGGTAGCATTTTAAGACAGTTAACCCCTTAAACCCCAGATTGCATTTGAATTCCCTCATGACATGCATTCCAATTCTACGCTCAGAGTATCCAGAAAAGTCAATGCACAATATCTAGACTTTTGTAGAGAAGAGAAAAACTAATAGTGTTATTTTTAACTTAGTTTTAAAAATTCGATAGTACAAAATTAGCAACACGCAGATCAAAAATAGAAAAGGGACACTGGTAGGTGTTTTTATTTCAAATGAATAGAGACTGTGTTACAATCGGTTCATAAGAGAGCCTCACATCTGTGCAGGAGGTGGATCAGTTTCATTGATTGAACTCCCCTGGGCTGTCAGTGTGATAAGTGCTTTTTTGGATTGCTCCATACTGCCGCCCACAATGCCAAAAAGTTAACCAGAGCTATATGGATGAAAAAAAAAAAAAAAACAGACCCGTGTGGCACTGAAGCAGGTGTGTGTGTGTGTTTCTCCATTTTTTTTTTTCATTTGTTTGTGTGTTTGGGGCAAACTTGACATCAAAAGTGTGGAGGCTATTTTTGTATTTTGCTTCTTCTCAGTCCTGCTTAGTGGTTTGTCCTCTTAATAAGTGTGTATTTGTCCTTTATGTGTGCCTGTCTGTTTGTGAAGACTAATATGAAAGGAATATGTGCATCATGCAGTGTATCCTTTAGTCAAATAAATATTCCTGTACCGTTCACTTCTTATCAAATGTTTGGAGGCGTCTAGCTTTTCATTTTACCACAAATGAGCCCGATTTATTGGCTAGTTTTCTATAACTGAACATATTAAAGAATAAATAGAGGTACTTTCCGGGAAAAGTATCACATATGGAGATATTTGTGATAGTAGCAGTATTAGTGACAGGACTACAATCGGAATGATGACACACCCCACACAGTCTTGTCTGTTATGATAGACAGGGTCTTGATTTGGTCCAATTCATGCCTTGATTCTAATCCATAAAACATAGAAGGAAATAAAATGATGGAAGTGAACAGTCCCTTCTCCTGCTTTCAATTCCTGCAATTCAGCTGCAGGATCTCTTTTGTTTTATCTATGTAACATTTCTTAATGGCATGTTCATAGTTTCTTCATCATCACAGAAATGTGGCTGAACATTAGTTCTAAACTGAAACGCGTTATCTGGAGCAGCACACCCCTATGACATGGTTCACCTGTAGAAGAAATGGTGCATGATGTGTGAGTGCTTATTTTCTTGGGAACTGGACGTGAGCCTTTTGAAGCACTGTACATCAGATGGTTTTTGGTATGCCATCTGTGCTTCAATTTCTTTTTTATTGCATTTTTTTGGGGAATATTCTGAGGAATATGTTTTTGTTGTGCAGTCAGGAAAGACATTAGGTAAATGCTCTGTGTGTGTGTGTGTGTGTGTGTGTGTGTGTGTGTGTGTGTGTGTGTGTGTGTGTGTGTGTGCATGTTAAAAGAAATGTCAGGGATAAAGGTTGCTCATTATAAATATACCCTTGTGTGCTCTCTCATATTACCTGTAGACTTATCACTAAAAGATAAGTCTCACATATTGCGCACAAACACATGCACACATATACACATCAGTGTGCATGCAACCGTAATTTAAACAGAAGCTATATCTATGTCACAGTGAAAGGGGAGGTGTAGAAAAGGTCTATTATGGTTTAAATGCAGGGGCACAGAACCAGAGTGAAACCAAATGAAAGATTGTGAGCCATTTCAAGGCACACATCATGTCTACCGAGAACATGCCAGAAGAGAATTTAATATTTGATAAGCTAATTAAGGTGTAGGCTATAGGGCACTGTGTGTGGATGTGTGCATATACGTGTGAGTCTGCATGAGTTACCAGAGAATATGAATGATCTGAATTAAAAACGTTTTGTTAAAAAGTGAGTCGGTACAGAGGGCATAATCTCATTCGGTCAAGGAATTTTTGAAGTGATTGAAAATTCCAGAGGGTTGCGCTTCAAGGATGTTCTTAATTTGGCATGATGTGTCTGGATGTTCTTATGTGTGTATGTGTGTCATTTTGGATGTGAGTGTGAGTATGAGAGAGAGAGATCTAGAGAAAGAGAAAGAGAGAGAGCCCATTCTCACATATTATGACTGTTTTATTCTGACACCATGTGAAGCGTGAAAATCTATGTTTATTTGGGAGATTAGGAGGGGAGGGGTGAGCAAGAGAGAGAGAAAGAGAGAGCAAAGGGGGAGAGAGAGAGAGAGAGAGAGAGAGAGAGAGAGAGAGAGAGAGAGAGAGAGAGAGAGAGAGAGAGAGAGAGAGCGTGTGCGAGAGAGAGAGAGAGAGAGAGAGAGAGAGAGAGAGACAAAAAGAGAGACACAGAAAGAGAGAAAAACAGAAAGAGAGAGAGAGAGAAAGATAGAGAGAGAGAGAGAGAGAGAGAGAGAGAGAGAGAGAGAGAGAGAGAGTCTGTGTGAGAGACGGGGACAGAAACAGAAATCAAAGAGGGAGTGTGTGCGTATGTATGTGTATGTGTGTGTGACAGAAAGAGAGAGAGAGATTATGTTGGGCAAGGAGTAATCACTGCTGTATTATCATATGAAAGGAGACCTATATTGGAGTGTGAATAAGGTTGCTGCAGGCTGTATTAGGTGACGGGCTTTCTCTAATCCTTCTACAATCACTCTGACATATTCCAGTGCACTGAATCTGATCTTGCCATCACTTGTGGATTGTGCAGCAGGTTTTAGAGGAAAAGTGTGTATTGTCAGAACACACACACCTGAGGGATTCATGTCAGGTCTCTCAGGGATGTTCTTATTCATTCAGGTAGACGAAGACTTTTAAAAGGCTATGCTCTTAATTATGATCATTTTTATCATATAATTTAAATGGCATCATTAATTGCACAGTGAGTCACATAATGATTGCTTGAACTTAAAAGTGTTTTGACAGGTTTGATATGCAATACAGTAAATCCCCTCTATTTTTACATGCCAAGAGCACCCGCGTATAATGAAAGACCACATTGTTGTGATGTTGCAAAAAAAATGCCAAAAATATTTATGCATTTTGCACAGTATCTGGTGTAAACCAGGCTTTGTTCCACTAACAATGTAATGGAAGTTATTAATTTAGTGCCTGAGTACATTTTAATGGCATTTTTGTTTCTCAAATGGATCTTCATTCTTAGAAATGCGTACATTTTGCTCATGTTGGAAGACTAAGTTAAAATATGCAATCTTAAGTGATGAAAGAAACAACAGAGTAACAGGGTTGGGCCAATAAACTCGTATGCATACTCATTAGCTCATACAATGGTACTGCGATATATTTGGACATCATAAAACTGAATTTGGTCAAAATTATCCAGCTCATTCCACTGTAACATGCAGGACCTACTGTATACACATGCACACACACACACACACACACATGGACACACACACTCGTGCACACACACACACACACACACGTGCACACACACACTCGTGCACACACACACACACACTCACACACATGTGCTCTCATGGTGGTCTCTGGTGTCTCCTTTTTTATTTTCCGGTGCAATTTAATTGTAATAAAGTAATAAAACTCTTGTGGGCTTTAGAAAATGAAGGATAAAAGAACACCAGAGACTCTTTATTAGGGCACTGTCACCCCAAAGGGAGGAAAAGTCCAGCTTTAAAGAAGAAGCTCTTGGAGAAAAAGGGTCTGTTAGAGAGAGGAAAACACAAACCCAGGCCGCAGGGCTGGGTGTGCAAATTAATTAGCACTCTTACAGATAAACACAGTCCCACTGACAGTATGGCCTCCTTTATTAATTACTTTTCTGCCTATTCCATTTCTCTCTCTCTCTCTCTCTCTCTCTCTCTCTCTCTCTCTCTCTCTGTCTTACCCCTCCTCTTATTCTTTCTTTCTTTCTATTTCTATTCTCTCCCTCTCTCTCTGTAATGTTCTGAACATGTATGTGTTCAGCGTTTGTATGCTGGTCTTCATGTGTATGCATGTGTGTGTGTGTGTGTGTGTGTGTGTGTGTGTGTGTGTGTGTGTGTGTGTGTGTGTGTGGGAGAGAGAGAGACATAAAGAGAGAGAGAGAGAGAGAGAGAGAGAGAGAGAGAGAGAGAGAGAAGGGGAACGATTGAGAGAAGGAGACAGAAAGTTCCAAAAGAGAGCTCAGATTATGCTTCAGAACTCACTATACTGCATAAACACTGGGGTGAGTTAAAAAAGCAGTGTTCTTATCCTGCTAGAAAATGGAGCACAGAGAATATGTGCAGATACAGAAGCTGTTTTTATTCTGTTCACAGATAAGACAAGTCACGCGAGCTGCACTGATCCACTTCTCCCTCAGTGTTGGGCCGGCTTAGTATTTGCCACATCAGCACAAAGGATATCACACACAACAGATATCCAGCAGTTTCTGGCGAGCACAAAACACAGAGCAGCAGAGTGAAAAGACCTGCACTTCCTTTGGCACTCTTATACAGTACATGGACACACATGGACCACAGCATGTATTTTTGATAGACAGGGCCAAGTTTCAACAGATCCTTCAGAGCTGGCTTTCAGAGTCACCTCTTCCACAACATACATCATTCAAATTCACATTCAGTGCATTTTGGCACATATTAAACCAATCTTAGACACAATCTTAGAGGTGAAGTGTTGTTTCTTGTGTGCTGATTGTGATACATTTCTAAGGGTTCTGTACTATTGCAGTGGTTATAGATTCAAATTGCTTTCATTGTTTTTTTTTTGTGTTTTTTTGTGCTTCACATGTTTAAGAGAAACACATAACCAGTTCTGATACAGTTGCAGGTCATGGAACCTTCTTTGTTACTGTGAGTAGCCCTTTTTGCTCAGATTGCAGGAAGCTGAATTTATGTTTGTTGTCTCTGTTTCCATGAAAACAGGGATAATAAGTTTAAATCAAGAATATCATCATTATGTTCAAATGTTTGTATACAACTGCTTGTCTGGCTAATGGGATCTCTACATTCTGGGAAGTCTTCAGACTAGATATTGAAATATTTCTGTAAATATTTGAGCCACAAAAGCATTAGTGAGGTCATGTACTGATGTTGGATGATTAGTTCTGGATCACAGGTATTGGATGAGGTTCCATCACTCCACTCTATAGTGCAGTGCTGGAGGGCTTTATACCCCTTTAGCAGAAGCTGGGTATTAAACTCATGTGCAGCTGCTCCACAGCATTCCATTCTGTTGACAATGCTTTTCAAAGGGGATTATACAGGCTGTTTGTGCTCAACTGAACATCTGGATCAGCATTGGCTGTATCAAGTAGCTGAATTTTATAATTAGAGGAAGTGTACGGATACTGTTGGACATATGGTCTACACAGTAATAGGCTTCAAAATCTCAGGTCACAGTCCACAGGCAATAGATAAACACACACCAACAGGAGTAATTGACAGTTTTGGTCTAGTGTGGAATGATGGCCTTCTCCTGCATGTGTAGCCCACAAAGCTAATGCAATTTGGCTCCAGAACACCCCTCTCTCTGATAATGTGAGACTGTGTGTGTGTCTGTGTATCTGTGTGTCTGCGTGATTGCAGTAATTAGTTACATTATAGCAAGTTCCTCACAAACTGTGACTCAGGATTCTTTTTATAGAGAGCGGGTACTCTGCTAATTCTTCTCCTCCCTCAGAGAAATGGCCCTCGGCAAGCACTCAGCTACTGTAAAATCCTGAAAGATTACACAAGAGCATTTAACTGTACCAGGCCTGTCCGACACTTGTTCATTAGTGGAAAAGAATGACGATGCTCGATCACACTTGTTGACAGTCGCTCCCTTTGAGAAATTGACGAGCCCTGCATGAAAGTGGCTGGTTCTGCTGAAGCTGAAGTATGTAGATAGGGAGGTAGGCTGCTCCTTCCTTTCTGTCAATGACCTACAGGAATGTCCATTTAAAATTCCATTAAAGTGTGTTATTAGTCACTTTCACCATAGTCTAGCTGTATGTGAATAAAATATGTGAAAGGAAGTGCTTCTGGGCTTGTGCAACTGTGCCACACGACTCCATACAACCTTATGTTTAGCAGGAGCTTCTGATCTCTGTGAAGGGCATTTCCTGTTCTGGCTCTTGCTGCAGGCAATGAATCATGGGTAATGTAGTTTTTCCTCTGTGTGTATTTGTGCGTGTGTGTATGTGTGTGTGTGTGTGTGTGTGTGTGTGTGTGTGTGTGTGTGCTGCAGGCAGATGATTGACTTTTATTGGGTCAAGCAGACATTTATTGGGTGATTTGCGGTGTGCACAGGGGCCTGTAGCAGCGAGTGTGTGAGATCAGCATTGCTCTGCAGGAGAGAGGCAGAGCAGTGAGGTGAAGTGTAACCACATAGACAGCTTAGCAACCACAGCCGGCCCAAATGTGTCACTCACCCAAAAAAACATGAATGAGTTACCATGAAGCTAATACATACACAGGCCCTCCGGCACTAACGAAAATTATGCACACAAAATCATTCATAACGTCTTGCATACAAGTTGGGAAAAATACCCCAAAAAAGCAGAGGAATGTAAAAACGATCTCCTCAAGCTACAGGAAATGAAACACACACCCATACACACAATTTTGAACATTAGCACATTTTATGATTTGTCTGTGCTATGTATATTGGGAATCGCATAATCTTCATCAAATTGTTTATAGAAAGACGCAATTAAAATAATAAAAAAAAAATACCCCCTTTATTTCCCTAAGACTGAATGAAATGTGAAATCCTGTACAAGATTCTAATGTGTAACGATGTGATGATATATAACTCTCCACACAGGGACCCACAGTCAGTCCTGTTTCAACAGCACAGAAAAAAAAAAATCAACCATTGGGACAACATAAGAAGACCCTCTGGTTAAATGCATCAGTTTGTCATCAGTTAATATTGCACCAGTTTGTCGTCATGTTTTATTTTTTATACATTAACTTGTAAGTAGTCTTAGCATCTTAACAAACTATTCACTTAATTGTAAAAAGATTTGATAAATGACAGTCACTCCAACACATGAAATGTCCATTTCTATGTCAATAGTAAAACATTACCGGGATTTTATATAAGAACAGCAACAAGACATTTTTTAAACTTTACTTAAAATGCGGGGTAAATTGCGGGGTATACATCCCAGAAATAGTCCCCATCAAGATGAAATCAGAGAATATAGTGAGAGCAGAGCCTTTGCATATATGTTGGCAGGAGAGATGGGGACATTTTACTCTGGGGAACCTCTTCTCCCAAGATAGTGTAAACTTTAATAGGAACAACCGAGTCAACCACTGTGTGTTTCACATATGCTGCTGTGAGACATTTTATAGAATGGAAACAGGGGAATTATCAAGAGGTCATTTCATCCCACCTGTCGCTGCCTGCTCTGGTTATATACAACTTTGCCATTAGGTCTGCTCCAAGCAGAACACATTGGAACTGCAGAATTCATTAAAGAGCATGACAGATATCATTCAGGGATACAGCCTGCGGGTAAACTGGAATGGAATCCTGTGTTGTAGCATTCTACAATCCACGACGATGCACTGAAGAAGTGAATAGGCATGTTTCTCTTATGTTTAGGACCATAGAAAAACTGTAAAACCCTAGTGAATAACCCTTAAATATTCCAGACACCCCCCACCCCCCCAAAAAACCTCTCACTATATACACTTCCCATCCTATACCTTAAAGCAGAGCAACTTTTCTGATATCTCTTACCACTACAGGAGTTAACGAGATGGTGTGGAGTTTTGGGGACAGTGCTGGTGTGTACCTAAAAGTCATGATTGCGGAATGTGTTGGCTGGGCTTTCCAAGGACAGTTTGTGACAGTGAGCTCATAAAAGCTTAAGAGGGCTCTGTACTTGAGTTCCACGCATTGAAGAGCTTAATGCATGATTTACTCACCAAAGTTCGTTTACACACCGCTGTCTATAAACATCAGTGGGACCATGCTGTGTGTCCACATTTGCTTTAACCCATAGAACTGCAGTAGGAAAATCTGACTTCAACAAATAATAATGGCGTAAAACATTCTAAAACCAGTGTTTGGTCTTCCACACTCTTACGGTTTGCTGCTCTTTCACTTGGCCAGCAGCCCCTTGGCCGATTTGCAGACCCCCCTTTCTCTGCGGCTTTTCCCCGCTCACTTGTAGGCAAAGACTATCCTGAAAGTTCTTGTGTTTTTCCCATTGGTTTCTAAGACCTAAATTAAAGAAATGTAGTCAGTAACTTTGGTTCTTCATGGCAGAAATGGCAAACAAACTCAGCATAATGTCTGACACCTCAAGCATCATCATAAATTGGGGGAACAAACATAAGTTGTTTTGCTGTGTGACGTCAAATTATCATTTTTGACCTTTTGGTATGGATCTGTGCAGTTTGTGTTCTATGGGTTAAAACCAGCTCAAGTGCTAGGCAAAACACAACTCCTGGCTATTTCTTTTTAGCAGTGCCCTTATGTTTTACCCTCTCACTTTGGCAGCTGATTCGGCTGTTATGTCCCTCAGTCTGCCAAGCCATTAATACGTGACCTTGCCTTTATGGTTGAAAAGACTGCTGGGCAGGGAGAGCAAAATTCTGACCTGTACACACTCAGTGATGTAGACAACCTACTGGCTTGCTGCATAGCTGATGATGATTGTTTTCAGCATATAAAAAGGTCTTTTGGAGTGTCCTGCAAATACAGTAGAATGGCCAAGTACAGAAGAGAACATTAGAGATCATCTGGCAACAGTCATTAGGCTCAAAGTGCTAATGGTGCTGAACATGAAAGATTACACAGGCAATTTAGCCTCTGAATGGCTTGAGCACATATATTGCACACACAAACACACACACACACACACACACGTTCACAGACACATGTCAAGACTGATGTGGAATATTACACAGTCAATTTAGTTTGGGAGTGTGTGTGACTACGGATTTCTGTCACTCCACTACATGTGCGTCAGACACACAAGCTTTAAAGGGCAGTTATTGATAATCAATAGGCCCTGGCCTGCTTCTGCTTCTACTGTGAAAGGTTACATCCAAGGGTTACATCACTGTATTGGTGCGATTGGGAAGTCTGATACTTCTAAGGATAGTTGATAACAATATAGTCTAATTTGTTGAAATAGATACAAAAAAGAATTGAGAGTGAAGTGGTAGACTAGTGAAAGTGCTTCCAATAAAGTTCTAGTGTAGTGTTATATGTTTTGTCTTGGTCCTCCATGCATCACACTGGGGTTAGAATTCCCTGTCTGAGAAAGCACACCATGCAATAAGACTCCTGGGCAAGGCTCCATACTCCACATTCAAATCATTCTGGATAAGAGCATCAATCAAGTTAATTAATGACTTTTTCATCCATATTTTAAAGTAATTTTCTAATATTGTAACCCATATTTATAAAGGTCGTCAATCTGTGATTTTAAATTCTGTGGATCTCAACACCTTAAGGTTGATGCCTAAGTCAATAGTGTAGATTACTGGACATACTGTTATATTATGCAGTATAACTGCATAATGATGTCAATAATGTGTCATAGTATTAAATTAATACTATAAAATGATACATTTCACTACTTAACCCATGGTTAAATATGAAAAATGCAATACACTATATTAGGATCATAACCCTATTTTTATTTGATTTTTAAAAATAAAAATTATGTTTATACATTATTTATTGTAGCTGGGACACAGGGCAGTTTTTCTGTTGAAATTTTGATCAGTGGACAACACTTGGCCAGCTGGTAGCCTAGTGATTTTTAGTTGCCCCTTGTGATTCGAGTGTCATGGGTTTGTATCCCAGGACTGCCAATGGCAACACTGAGGCACCCTTAAACAAGATATCATCCCCACAACCTAGTCTGTCGCTGGATGCCCACTGATTCATTTTAATAAGTTAAATGCTGCTAAATACACATGGATGGATTCAATGCAGAGAAAGAATTGTTAAATTGTTCATGCTGTTTGCTGTGTTGTGGTGTGTTCATGTGTGATTTTAAGGGGCCAATTTGCTTTTATTACAATTAATAATCTTTCTCCGATGTTAGAATCATTTTTATTGTATGAAATCCGAACCGTGTACTGAATAAAAGCAAATGAATATGCTTATCAGAACATGCCTGCTGCACGTCAGACCCTACTCTGGATTGTATAACAAGTTCAGCCCGAGCTTTCACTCAAACCCAGTTTGACGTCTCCCTATGTCACTCAGTTCTATCCCTGTGGCTTTCATCTTGCACTATTGCAGCATTCATTCAGAAAATTGTCAGTTTCCTCATCAGGAGACTTTTTCTGAATACAGTAGATCTGTGGATGTGTCAGTGCTTTCCATATGGATCACAGGGCCTGCCAGGCTAAAATAGATGTCTTGATTGGTGGCTACGTAACAGGAAAAAAAAAAAAAAAAAAAAAAGAATCGTGTTAATGTGAAACAGAAAGAGCTCAAGATGCAGTCAGTCATTTTCCACTAGAAAGGTTACATGATTAATTTGAATAATGATCAGTTTGAGCTGTCAAAGAGCATTTTATTATATTTATTTAATTGTATGAGTACATAATGACTTTAAATATGTGTGAGCTGTGTATGTATTTAAATAATATAAAGTCATTTTCATTTAATTTTCAGTAAACAGTAGTTCAACCAAGATTTTTCCAGTGGCCACAACCCCCAGGTGTTTGTTGGAAAATGGGCTGATATCACTACATGGTTAGACCTGTGTATTTAGTGTGGATTTATTTTTTTTTCATTGTAATTTGAATGAATAAAATGTCCCGTCACATGGGTTTTCCAGATGCAGATTCAGATTTTACCACATGCCTCCATGGTGGGCCAAAATGCCCGTATGCTCATATTTGTGGGCTACATGGTCTAAATATAGAACATAGTTGAATGACTATCAAACACAATACATATATATTCCTTCACTGTTGACATCATTACATAATGCTAGATGTGCAAAGGTGTTATGCTGGAATTTGTATCAGACAGGTAGCATTGGGTTTTTATGAGCTTACCTTTCAGAAGTCTGCAAAATAAGAGGTGCAAAATACATCTTCTCCATTATGACCAGCGTTATTCAACTACAGTCTCAGCACCAGGTGCCTTGAGTTTTCTAAGCATGTCCGGTCAAAGGACATTGCAACTTTGGAATTAAACAGAGAGGTGTCAAGCACCACTCTGAAGATCATCAGTTCTGTCAATAACTGATCAGAGGTTTTGCCCCTCAAACTGCCGTTACCTTAACTATAACAGTGTTCTTCAAACATTTAAATGGGATTTTGGTTGATTTACTTAGTTACATTAATTTCTACTTCAGGGAACAAACTTAAGTTTCATTTTCTTGCATATTGTAGCACATCATTTCCATTTATATTTAATATTGCAAATTATATTTCTGATTTATCTCATTTATCCAGCATTTTAAATTCAAATGCACAAAGAAATGCGCAGAATTATTCTGTACTATCAGTAGAGTACTCTTTTCACCTCAAAAATGTACAAAATATGTAATGCGACGGGGACACTCATATGTTTCATACAGTTGTTCATTCTGCTTGCTTTTAAAGCGATTAATGAGAATGTATTTGAACTTGTCCTTTCAGAAAAAATACTGGATTCATTCCATTTTAATATATCCAGTGTCTTTGCATGTTTTAGTTTGAACCCTGTTTTTTTGAAGGTTTAAAGTCTTTTATAGCTCTAAGCACCTGCTTATGCTCAGGCTTAAGCTTCCAGACTGTCAAGGACATGTTAGGCGAGGTGTTAACTTGTCATGGACAATCCATTTGCTGAATATTTGTTTTTTACATATTTAATTAAATTTTAAGGTACCACAAGCATCCATGGTGGACCAAAATGTCTATGTGCTCGTATTTGTGGCCCATTGGTCTAAATCCAGAAGTTGGATGACCATCAAATACAATATTTCTTCACTGTCAACATCATTACATGATGCTAGAAGTGGAAGGAGGTTATGCAGGGAATTTGTATCAGGAAGGAAGCAGTGGGTGTGAGCAAACCCAAGCTCAGGCACTGAGATGTGCCATGTCATACATCAAAATACTAAATGTGCCACCATATTCTCTGTCGTATCTCCATACACATCGGTTTTAGGTTCTCTCTTTCAAGGAGTGACTAATGCAGCGTGATTTGGTGGACGGAATGAACTGCACATGATTAACCGCGAGTGGGGGAGAATTGATATGCCTGGCTCAAAGGTGACAAATTATTCAGCAGGGGTTAGAACACTATGGCTGAGTAAAGCTACGGCAGGGAAACAGCTCCAAGACAAATGAACAGAAAGCAGTGTGGTGCAAACTGTGGGACTACTGCTAGTTACCTCATTCAGGCATGCAAGATTTAAAGCATAAGAGTTATACAGTACACAGGCCTTGGAGCTCATTTAGTTGGCACCTTTATGAAATATAGATGTGGAAAGTAGTCTTAGTATTTGTGAATTAGTTTAAAAACATGTGTGCTTCACTATTGAAAGCACTTTACAAAGCACTGCAGAGCTCTCGCTCAACTGCAATGCACCAGCCCCGCTTGCCTTGTTTACCTCAGAGCTGTACATTACAAGGATATATCTTCCCTAGCTGGTGTGCCTGTCCTTACTCTGCTATCACGTCTTCATCATCTTCTTCACTCCCCAACACTCACTAATATTCACTTACGCAGATATTTATTTGTTTGTGTGAGTATTTGCCAATCATTTGAAGACATAATCACCAAACAGCATTTTAATGAGATTACATTCCATTTCTAAACCATTAATACTGATATTGAGAGAACAACCTGATACCGAGAGATACATTTACATTGCAAAATAATACAGTTTTTTGTTTTGTTTTGTTTTGTTTTGTCTCTCAGTAATGGCTACTATAACGAACTAGGTTTATTTAATGCTTCATTTCTGATATGCCAAAAGGTTTAGATCTCTTTAGGACATTGTCCATCTAATGATTGGCAGAGAGAGACCTCAGTTGCAGTTAAAAGGTTATTCCAATTGAATGGATTCACAGGGACATTCAGTTCAAAGTCAAGATCAGGCAGAGAGTTATTACAAAGACAATCCAGAATCATATTCCAAAAATCTGACTGAGCAAATAATCCAGAGTAGGCGAAACAAAACTCAAAAAACAGAAACAGGTCTGTCATAAGCAAGTCAAAAAAACAAGCAGCAACAAAGAACCATGTAGCCAAAGGCAATGAATGTAGACCATTGATAATGCAATATTTTGCAAATTTATTTTTCTTATCACAGTTAAAAATAGTTTGAAACCGTAAATAATTTCATTACCAGTCGTGAAATCACTTGTTCCCCTGGTGGTGAGGAGGGTAAACAGCAAAGCTGAATGTCACAGTACAGAACAATGGAAACACAATTGAAATACTCATTGGTCATTGAATCAGGAACACCTACATGAATAGGTGCACTTTATAGATTTAAAATTATTTTCTTGATTGTCTTCTGTTGTTGGTCTTTAGCTTCTCCTTCATCATGTGCACCTATGGAGGGAGGTACTTATAGGTACTTTTTGAGTGACAAACCATTCTCACGACAGCAATGGTACCAAAATGTTTATTCCCTGTTATTGTAGTCATTGCATGTATTTTGTAATGGAGTGTGTGTATCAGATTTTTAAACACTGTGTACACTGACTGGTCTCTATATTAGACACCTTCCTTGCTGGAAAATGCTTTAGATTTATAGTGGGATATGATCATTTGATACACAGATGGATTGATTATTGTTTGGTTGTTAGCACACTCACTGACTTGGTACCAGTATATGTATGTGTGTAAAGTGTACATGAAAAGCGAACACTCCATAGTACAGCACAGCACTGTGCCACTGCATATACCATCAGTAGTGGTCCTATGAGGGCCTTTCTCCCTTTTCTAGATACTAAAGGAGCTCTTCAATCAGACCAGACAGGCTAGTAGTTTTATATTGTGGAAGTGACACAGGCAGCAATGTGTCTCAGCTGCCCACTTGCTATCCAGTCACTCAAGATGTATTTTTAAACTGTAAACTGTAAAAAAACTAAAAGTATAAACAAGGCCATGAGCACCCCTGTCCCTGCATACTAACCACTGCACTGCTGTTTTCAAGAGGCTGACTCAGTCTCCTAGCCTTCACAAACTGACCCTAGTCAAAGTCACTCAGACCCTAACGCTTGGCCTCTTTTCCGTTTTCCAATGCATCAGCTTCAGCTTGCTGTCTAATATATCCCACCCCCTAACAGGTACCACTGTAACAAGACAATTCATGCTATTTACTTCGCCTGTCAGAGGGTTTGGTAGACTAGTGTATTTCATGCAATGTCATTTTGTACCTCCTGTATGTGAAGGGGAGTGTTACTTCATCATGACAAATTAAATTTTAGGCTCCTATTACACACACACACACACACACACACACACACACACATTATACCTGATGTTTTAGTTTCCAGAACATTTGCAAAATTTTAAGTAAGTAAGTAATAATGATTTAAGTAATTAGAAATACAGTTATTCATATATCGACATCCCACCACCAGCTCCACTCACACTTATCTGATGGATCTGCTATTCCCCATGAGGTATTTGGGAGGGTCAGTGCCTCCAGAACTGCAAAAGTATTGATCTCACTTAGACCTCGACTCCCTCCCCAAGGGAGAAGACGAAATAGACAAGGGGTCACTATAAGCATGACCCTGAAAGCCGCTCCTAAAGAAAAGGATTGGCATTACTGATTAACAGACCATGTTCTGCTTATGGGGATAGCCCACTAGGGAGTGTTTGATGAAAGAGTGAGGACGCACTGCACTCATGATGACGCAAGCATGCACGTTTATGAAACACCAGATAGCAAGAAATACTGCACTGTTGTGTCTGAATAATGTTGTGCTCGGTGGCGGAATTTTATTTGAAGGCAAGAGAAGAAATCCAGTAAATCAAACCCTCCTCCAGGGCAGCAGTATGATTTAACACATCCTCTAGACCCTGCACACAGATAACACAGAGGATGCGCATTACCCTGGCTTGACTCGCCATTCCTTGTCATAAATGTCTCTGTGAACACAGGTTTGTTGCATCAGAATGGTCTAAAAGAAGAGGTGATTCATATTCCAACAGGATTTGTGTCACATGGTAGTTGAAAAAAAAGTGGGATACACTCTGTTTTTAACATGGATTTGAACAGCCAGACCTTCAGATTTGCATTTGGTTAAACAGAGCCAGTGAGCACTGGGGATTTCTTTAATATGCAGATGTCTTGCATTAAGGGCACCTACTTCCCAAAGCACAAGCTTTGTATAATGTCCATTTTTACTCATGCTTTGATGTTAGAGCAAGTAAGTAAGTAAGTAAGTAAAATCTATTTTCATCTCCAAGACAAAACTGCTTTTATTTCCATGCCTTCTTATGCTTATGATGTCAACAGTACTTTTTCAGAGAGGCTGCTTTTCTGGATCACATTTCCTTAAATGATAATGTACCTTTTCGAGGCCGCATCTTCGCCTTTGGTCCGTGCACGTCTTCCTCCTCTGTCTTGTGCCCCTGAACTCTTTTACTCTTAGTTTTTAGCCTCCAGGTTTGATCTGGCTTTCAAATACCAAAGGCCAGGCTTGGTAGCCATGGTGATTCAACCCACTCAAGAAATGCACACAGCAAGTCTATTGTTATTATTTGCTATGGCCCAAAAGCTTACTTTTATGCACTTTGCTTTTAAGCATTTTTCAGTAACAACATTAATTCAGGTTTATTACTTCATACGATCACAACATGTAATAACGAATGCTCTCACACACCCACCCACCCTGATACCCGGCCACAGACAACCGCACCACAACACATGAGGGTGATTGGGTTAAGTGAATAAAATCACTGGCTTATCAGGGGTCGGTCTGGCATGTAAGTCTGTAAATGAAGTAGAATAGAACAAGCAAGCACAAACAAGAACAAATGGAGACAAATGATGGGGACACTAATGATAGTGGCTGCTGGGATATAACCTGTGTCTGCTGGCTGATCAGGAGCCCACTCTGTAGGAGGGGAAATGGCCTATCTGGTGCTTGATAGGGTATTGATTATTTGTACAGGCGGATCTTTCAATTCATTTGTCAGCGGCTCAAAGATGGATGGCTAATGAAGCCATGATTCGCAGCCTTTTCTGCCATTTTCATAAATGATGTATACATATGCTTATAAAAGAATTGACAGAGCTTTAATTAAAATATGAATTTTAAATGTAAATGTACAATTGTAAATGTACAGTTATCTGTTTATTGAAAGGGATCCAAAGAAGCTGCAAAATGAACACACTAAAAACTATTCACGCACAAAAACACTATGAGCATGTAATGCTTGACTGCCATAAGCAAACATCATCAAAGCAACTGTTTCTTTTTTTAATCGGAAGTGAGTGATTGTAGACGGAAAGTGAGTGACTGTAACTGGCGTATTTGCAATGCTGCTGTATTGTAATATGAGCTGTCAGGTGTTTCGACGATCACACAGTACATGCATGTGTTTGTTTCTTACTCAGGTGCCTTGATTTATTTTATTTGAGCTATGTGTAATATACATTTGCAGTAAATTGTGCTTTGAGTGCTCTGTAATTGCATGGTTGCTGAAGCACACCAAACATCTGTCCTCTTGCTGTAATTACATATTTTCTGTTCCTGTGAGGTGGTTTGACTCAAACAGCTTATAATGGCCTCTGACAGCCCCAGGAAGTGTGATTATACTCCCTACTCTGTCAAGCTGAGCAGTGGTGAATGCAGTGGCCAGCACTCCAGGCTTCAAGTTTCCTTGCTGGCAGAGGCAGGCTAGTCATAAAACAAACCCGACTGTAACTGTGAATCAGTCCAGAGCAATTACAAATGCCTCAACTCATTTTGCAAATGTAGTAGTGTTACTTTAACATATATATTTAAATCTTAAGAAAACTTCATGGAACTGTCAATGACAACATAGGTTCTAGTTTTTCCAGCTTTCTTGGCGGCTTCAGTGTGTTTTTACAGTACTGTAAGTGGTAGGGCATATTTAGGTTTGATGTATGAGTGTACTTTAGCCCACCTCCCTTAGGGCATGTTAGAGGCAATTGAGCAGAAAGAAAGCCAAGAAATTGCTATTCTTGTTTAGGCCTAAAAAAAAACAAACCAAAAAAAGCAATGAAACAGGACTACATGCAGTGATATCTGGGGGATGACAAAGCATGGGGGAAAGGCTGTCCTTTCCCCCATGTTTTCTCTTTTTATATTCTCATGAAAATGTAGTTTTAAAGATTTTTTTTTGGACTGTGGCCATGCAGTGAACTTTGCACCGATACCTAGGGATTGTTGTACTGATTCCAAAATCAAGGGTGCATATACTGTGTCAGCTTTAATTGTGTTTATATCTGTACTGACTGAATTACGTAGGTGGTGATGCAACAATCTGGTATATGAATCAATATCGGCACTGACACTGACCTTATTGAAGTCAGATATAATAAATTCACCTTCAGTCACAATAGAATTGTAACTGGGCAACTTTAAAATATGAATAGAACCATATTTATGAAAAAAAAAACTGCACAATCCAAAGAATTCGTGTGACCTGCGATTTGTTAAGCTCTTCTATGTACTGTGTTTGATGTAAACTATTATATATCAGTACTTGGATAGAGTGCAGTTTTTGTACTTGATATCCACAGACTCCTTAGTTGAGAGAAAAGTTTAATCTGTGCACCTCTATAAGATTACTACCCTTTTATAAGCATCACCAGGGGACGGTAAATATCTTGTTCCACATAGTTGTGGGACCATTTATTCATTTCAGGGGACCATAAACATATATTATCAACTAAATTAGCATTACCTTAAATAAAAATGTCATGTTTGGTAGTCAGTTATAAATTGTTTGCAGTCAGTAACTGCTCACAGTCTGTAGTTATCCATAGACACCAGAGACATCCTGCCTGGTGATTCATCATTCTACTACAGATTCATCTTTGTCTCGTTTTCTGTCCTTGAGGCTCACCAATAACTTTCATCTTGTCATACTTCAGTTTTTTTTGCTTTGTGTAAGTTTTTCTCCAGTCATTCACAACTGTGGTCTTTGAAAGCTTGTCTGGTTGGTTGCTATTTCTGTTATCATCAGTGTATTTTGCTCATGTTGAAAGGCGATTGCGCCAAACTGATGCAACTTATACATTTAAAATCAACTCTGAGGATGCACTACTGTTTTGGAGCAAGAGACCTGAGCAACAATTAGCTGAACAGCCAGTCGTTCTATTTATGATCCTCTGATGGAAGGACTGTGTATAAAAGGTCTGTGATTAGTGTATTTTTGACCAAATGAAGAAGTAAATATTCCACACTTTACACTTCAGTTCTTTAAAAATCCAGAGCCACTCTGAAAGAAGAGTCTGCAAAACTGGCTGCACATTTTGACTGTATGTTGAAGCTGTGGTGCATAAATGTTCAAGGTACAATTCAAATGATGATAGGTGAAATTTATTCACAATGTGTTTGTCACAGGAACAGTCTGTACCCTTCTGGGAGGGTTTTACACCAACAACCCTACTGTGATGATTTGATTTGCATTCAACCCCAAAAACATTAGTGAGACCAGGTTTCGATGATTAGTTCTGGACCTCAAATACCATCTCTTCCTAAATGCAGTGGACGGAGCTCCTTCACTTCAGAGAATGCTGTGTCTCTGACTGAGGATGGAAGGTTTAAACTCCTCTGTCCTACACTTGGTATTGAATGGTGTTGACAAATGCGCTGACTGTGAGCTGCTGTGCAGCTTCTCCATTTTAATTGCTTTTCTATGGTGGTTACACATCTGTATGTGTTCACTGATTGCACCTTACCTGTGCAGTGATGTCTGAATACTTTTGGACATGCATCTGCTGTTAAATGAGTGAGAACTGTAGACAAACAGCCGTGATGCTAATGTAATAGTGTTCCTCATTCTGCCTCAGGTAATGTCTGGTTCTGACAAATGAATGTGGAAGCATCTTAAAGCATAATGCCAGCTGAGGCTGCAAGTACATGAAGCTAAATTGAGGTCTGGATTTAAAAAATGCTATTGAATGGGTGGTTTGCCTCAGCCAGAAGCCTAAACCAGCACAAAATGCATTTAGCTGAGCAGGCTCGCTCTGATTTTAAATTTGGCATCACCATTCAGTTTTATTTTAAAAGGAAACATGTGCTTACACACAAATTCTCCCGTACATGTGCACGCTCACACACACACATCCAATTCGTCAGCCTCGCTCACTGACCTGTTTAAACATTCTGTGTGGCACTCCACAGACCCATTGACATTCTGGCCTCACATCCTGCTCCATTGTGTATTCAGAGGGAAAGAGAGAGCCTCACCTTCCCTTCTGCCTCTCTCTCTCTTCAGTCTTCCACTATATCTCACCGTAGCTGCTGAAACCCTGTATCCTGCTGAACAATGCAGCAAATACTGTAAGCTCAATTTGGATATATATTTAAACATCAACAAATAAACTGACTGTCTGTTAAGGATGTAATGATTGAAGAACAGTTTAAAAACAGTAAAGTTCTAATCAGTGTATCGGTCTTAGCCTCTGCCAATTTCCTTTTTTTCACTGATGATCAAGACTAAGCATCTGGGAGTGAGAATAAAGCAGGCGGGGAGGGTGAAGGCCCTTGTCCTATATATGCCCACTACTCAGCATTACTGGGCTTTTTTCTGAAGTTGCTTATAAGTTTCAGAGAAAATAAAAGATAAAAACCTTAAAATGAAAAGACGGTTCATTACACCCATGCTTGTGAAAGCAGTGGTGCATTAATACTTTGTCTTTAAAATGTGGAATAGAACTGAGAACAACATCAAGTAAAAACCTTAACAGCCTATCAATAGCTCACACACTGTAGCAGCACATATAACCACTCCTTTACAACCAAACCAATTAAAACTATTAAATGTGCCATCAAGTGTCACACAGAAATGTTTAAATCTTACACCATTATCTAAAAGCTAACAGAACTAGTGCAGTATATTTAAAAGTCCTTTTTAACAACAAGAAGAAGAGAACATGACAAGATGCAAGTTCAAACCACTTCTGAAGGCTGTGAGATACAGTAATGTCTTAACGGAATATTTAACAGGCAATTACATGTCCTTTACCAGCTTCAAATGCCCATGCACAGCTGCTGTATCACTGCTGTTAACTTGGTGCCAACTAATGCAGCACATCACATAAAGGTGCTAATAGGAAATAGCAGTGTTGTAGTCATGGAAACTGGAAAATTAAACAGCTCTATCTGATATTTAGGATAAATGAAATGTAAAAGTTAACATTTGAATGCATGTGTAGGGTCTTGCAATGGCTTAGACAATCAGCCAATTGGATTTTAGAATAAAAGTCAGGCTTGGTTTACTTTAAAAATGAGCCCAAATAAAGAATGAAACAAAGATAGGGTGAACAAACGACCTCTTTTCCCCAGACATGTCCTTATTTAGAGACCTGGAAATTGCGTCCGGCTAGGGTTTTAGAATTGTCAGGGATTTTGAGCTTCCTAAACATTCGTCACCTCATGAGCGTCTCCCATAAACCAAAAGTCCAGAATGTCGGCCCAAGATGCAGCTGAGATGCACATAAAACATATAATTGGGTAAGATACCTGCCTCTGGACCAAGAAGTTAACCCCTCGTTGCGCCAGGGAGACTGTCCCCTGTAGTTAGGGAATGGAAGTCACTTCGGATAATAGCGTCTGTTAAATGCTGTAAATGTAAACGTACAAATGTCCAAACTAACCAGTTTTTAGTGATTTGTTGACAGTTGATTTATGCTGCAGTAAAATAAGCACACATGGGTGACTGTAATTACATATAATTTATGAACATGAATGAGTGGTTTAATGTAACGCCATCAATGGAATTTGTCATCATCTCCTGGTCTAATAGTTCTAATGGAAGCTCCTTTGCTTTAAATGGAGATGAATTAAATGATAACGGTGTGATTATTGACAATAAAGGAAATCTTCCCCTGGATCTTAATGAAAACATGACATTTTACCTTTTTTTCCCTGGCAGTTAATAATGGCTTGATTAAGGCTCCTCTGATGTGGGCTGTGTAACAGTACATGTGCCTTTCTCGAAGGGAAGGTTATTTTCTGCCCATTATCAAGGTCGAACGAAAGCCATTCATAGCGAGGGAATTACTCTGTCTTTCTGTCATTTTTTATATATGTATTTTGTGTGTGAGTGTGTCTATAAGAATACACTGAGCATGGGCTGCTGATGGGGTTGAGAGCAGGAGGCAGTGTTTATTTATGACTTCCTGCATGGGGAGGGAGGGAACAGGAAAGATCCCCACCATTTGTTCCTGGAAAATAATTTTGCAGCCATGAGGTCTCTCTCTCTCTCTCTCTCTCTCTCTCTCTCTCTCTCTCTCTCTCTCTCTCTCTCTCTCTCTCTCTCTCTC
>JBBMFX010000002.1:9323537-9339124 GCA_037832545.1 Rhabdalestes septentrionalis | reverse complement strand
TTCAAACTCTCCTGCAGCGTGAGCTGACTCGTCTATGCACTCCTCCAATCACACAACGCAGACAATGATCCCCAATTAATTTCAATAATCACCCACAGGTGTACTTGTGATCAGAGATGCGGCGAGCAGCAGCGCCCTGGGCACCTGCCGCCTGCCACGCCCCCTAATCACCACGCAAACAGTCTCACTCAGTCCAGGGGAAGCTCTCTAGCACTCTGGCGAGTGACTGCGGGGTCGAGACGAACCTGCACAATCTCGTATATCCGAGTCCTGATCGGGAGGTAACGTCCGATTCCAAGTCTGAAACCCCATGATCGGGCCTGATTTCCGATCATGTGATCGGATCGGGACATCCCTCTTAGTAATGTTAGGCGTTGTTTCAGCATTAGCTATCTGTGCTTAAGTTATGTTAGGTAATGTTAGTAATAATAATTGTTGTTTTAGCATTAGATAAATAATCTTAAGTTATGTAGGTATTTTTAGGAATGTTAGGTGTTGTTTTAGCGTTAGCTATGTGTGCTTAAATTATGTTAGGTAACGTTAGTATTCTTAGGTGTTGTTTTAGCGTTAGATATTTGTCCCTAAGTTATGTTAATTAATTCTTGTAATGTTAGGTGCTATCTTATATGTTGTGCATCCCTGGGGACAGCGAGAAACATACTTTAAATTCCTCTGTATGTCTAGTATGTGGAGATATTCACAATAAATCTGACTTTGACTTTGACTTTGATTAGGCAGGCAGTTTTAATGTTATAGCTGACCAGTGTACGAGTAAGTAAGGCTACTATAATTATAAACCATGAACGAACAAATCCCCTTGGGAACTCATCAGGTAACCACAATGTAATGGGGGTGGGGGGGATTTCTGGGAACAAAATTTCCATTCTCTAACAGACAAAAATCGAGTCAGGGCAAATTCATATGCTAATGGTAAACAACCCATTCTCAGGGGTGCGCCATCCTGTCTCTTGGTGCCTGCAAATTAACTGTAAATGTAAAACCACACAGCGCGGCTCGAATCCTCCAAGCTGACTTTACAGGAACCCACAGTGTTTACAAATGAAGGTTTTGCATTTGGACTTTAAACTATCCTTTAAAACCACTGCCAAAAACTTGCATACCATTTGTTTTCGCCCAAAAAAACAGGAATGGCTGATAGAAGAATATGGAGCTTCTGCCAATAGCCAGTGAGCCTGAACAAGCTGGGCTGTCGAGTTTAATGCACAACCTTCTCAGAGAGTTGGATTACATGATGCCTCAAAATTTTGAGAGCTGGTGTGAAATGCTTAATTTAGATTCATAGCACCGTGTCTTTTTGTGCATGTTATACAAGGGGGGTGATGGGTAGGGAAGCAAGTCTAAGAAGTAAATTTACAGGGAGAATCACTACTGGAATCACTTCAAACACCCACTGTTCTGTGGTGGCCTATGATAAGAAACCCACCATTCCTGTGTAATGTGAACTAAGAGATAAGATTGGACAAATAGCACCAATATACTAATTTAAAATAATGAAATGGGGCATGTTGTATTATGTAGCAAATACAGTCAGAATTATAACATGAACACTGTTATTTGTTTAGTATTTTAAATCTCTCTTTATGATATTTTGTTGTTGAATATTTAGGATCAAATAAATGCCATCTGTTCTGATTGCCGTCCTATATTGTGCAACATTCAAAAAGCATTCCAGGCTGAAACATTCCATATAACTTATAGGTAAGTGTTTAATACATTCAGAACAGAGTGTGTTTTGTATCTTAGTTTCAATATATTCATAGTTTGGACTGGGCTATGCTTTGAAACTATAGTTTTTTCTGCTTTGAAATGCTACACTGTGAAACCTTAACATTCTTTACTCACTACATCAAACTTTATAATGCATAAACTATTAAACAAAATTAAAAACAGTACTTTTTCAAGTGCCAAGACCCATGAATTGAGCTTTTTCATTAATATACAAAACATGATAAACCCAATGAAATGCCTATCAATGGCCATTATTGTGAATATGAATGTTGTTTTACATTCACATCTTTAAAAAAAAACTAAAATGCAGTTAGGGACAAAGAGAAAACAACGTCTAAGACATGCTGGGGTTCACAGAAAAACAGGGCCGTGGAAACTGTGAGAACTCTGTGGGTGTGAAAACAATTATAAATTTCTCAAAATACAGAGAACCGTGTATTGATCAAGCCTAAGTCAATAGCGCTTTTAAGTTTCTTTGATAATGACTCAAGTATTAAGCCTTGAAATTGTCTACTGTCTATTACAGCACATAAGAAATATGGTCATTTGAGCATTGAGTGCTCTGAAAAACATACCTGGCCACGTGATTGACGACGGGTGCAAAGTTGGTGGGTCCATAAAGCTGGACAGTCTTCAGGCTCTGGTGGTAAGCCTCCAAAATCCCTTCGATCCCGTTACAATAGGGGTTTTCAATATTGCCGTTCTGTAAAGAAGAAATCCGTCACTGCACTTTCGCCTCAGATAGTTCAATCAGTGTAGAGATGCTTGCAGTATTCTATGCAAACTTCGTAAGATCCCTTGTTTTCAAATAACGGAAAACCACATTGTCAAAGTTATGCCTTTGGTTAGATATGTATTAAGCCTTTATTGTGCCATTACTACTCTTCTAGAGACAGTATCTTTTTACAGGCAATTGTTTGTCTTGTGTAGTTTACCTCATGGTGTAGATAATTGTGTCATATGAAGCTATTATGAATTAAATTAAAATGGGGAAAGGTGGAGTTATGTTTCCGAGCCTGTTCGTGACGACGCGTTAGCTGTTATTATATGTAATAAATTGTTGACCTGACTGAATGCACTTTTTGGCCGAATCCATTCTATGGGGAGTCCAGAGCGTGACTGGGGCTCCCTGTAGTCCAGTGTGGCCACTGGACAGCGCCACAAATCAAGTGCTGTTATTGCCAATTTAAAACATCTGTTTGTAAATGAAAGAACTGCAACCCTATAGGAGTTTATCACACGCTGACAGGCAAGTTGTGGAAGAAGCAGAGAGGGGGTGGAGAGAGAGTCTCTGATCAATTTAGGCTTCGGTGTGTCTTCAGGGGCCTACAGAGAGGACTCCAATCCATAATCCCTCTCTGAGCAAGCACTGCTCACTTGGAGAAATTCAATTTCCACATCATAACACACACATGCGGCTACACCTCCTCCATTGTTAAGGCAGACATAGTTTTTGATCATCCAGTGTGGCAGCGCATGGAATGGGGATGTTTGGTTTTGATAAGGAGGAAGCGAGGTAATGTATTAGACATGGGAAGTGCAGCCAGAAAAGGGGCTCCTCCGTTGGTTAAAAATGAAAAGATGTGTGTGTGGGGGGGGGGGTCCATAAACTCACCAAAGGAAACTCATGAGACACGCGTCCATCAGGGGGCAGTTTGGCTCCAAAGCCCAGAGCAGGAAACATCTTATCGCTGTCATAATCCTGGATGATCTCTCCCACAGCCTTCAGAGCCATGGCGTAGGCATTCATCTGGTACGGGTTCATATAATGGAGAGATGTGGACTGGGATGGGTTACCTACAGATCAGAGACAGTTGTTTAGGGCATGTTCAATTCATTATTAGGGGATATTAATTCCCTACACTGTAATTATTATTTGGCCCAATTCCAAAGATTTATTGGAATATATTTCAATTGCATATAAAATTTCCTTCAATGTGAATCACTGAGGTTTAAGAGAAACAGGCCAATAAACTTTATGTACTGCGTATTTTTCAGTCACATGTGAATGAAACATTTAAGAATGAGATTTATGTCATAATACCAATAAACCCGATGTGATTTGACGAAACAATGGCAAATGTATCTATTTATCATAAACCTGATGGAAACAATCTCATATATTTGAAGTAAATGAATTTTGCTCAATGCAAATCTCGTCATATTTAAATCAGTTTTAACTGATTCAATTTCCTTGTTTTCACAATTAAAAGATTTATGCTGAATAGATGCAAATACCTAAAAATAAACTATGTCTTGATTCATTTTTCTGAGTGTCTTTATGACTTTTCCAAAAATTGGCTGCTTTATTGGTAATATATTGTCATTACAAGGCAAAAAAGAGAGAAAGTCTCGAGCCATCATGGACTAGCCATTAGCCAGCCAGCTAAGGGTTACCAGTGGCAGCTACATAAAAGAACAGAACAGTAGTAATGAATCTGATTCAAACTTGCAACTGTACCATATTTATTAAATATATGGCTCCACATTTTTAGACAGAATTATGTCGATTCAATATATTTGGTCCATGTTTCAGACAAGATGTATATAATTCACAGGATATGAAAAAGAAGATGCAGAATGGATTAAAATTCTGCTAATATCCAAAACAAAGCCAAATGTGTAAGCATCCCTTTGGATTTTGGTGCAGAATCATAAAGTTCGAATCTGCTGCGGGTTGTTGTTTTTCATTCTGTGCAGAAACATAATCACAGCAATCACAAGCCTACCCAGTCAAATAGGAATGAGAACATTCCTATAAATGGACTTCAGCATAGATCTTCATTATTCATATTGCTGTCTGCTGTTGCCATGGTCTTTCAGTTCTTTAGAAGAAATATAGATTTAAATTTTTTTGTGTTTAATTCACCAATACACACTACACTACACTATATATTTTAGGTATATTATATATATTTTCATCTATATTTAGATGCTGGTTTCTATGTGATTACTTTGACATGTAAAAAATGTAAAAGCAAACGTTTACTTCCCTGCATCATGTACTAAAAGGTACATAAATGATCTATTTTTTATTTTGTACCAAAGAAATCATGTTGGTGTATAAAAACAAATGTTGGGGTAAATGGCAAGACAACTGGACAATGAATAAAAATGCCCCCTGTTCGTTACATTAGTTCCAAGTATTACTGGGCTTTTTTTGGTTACAGCTAATTTTGCAAGTTATTATAAGTAATTTCAGCCTTTTAAGCAACAGTGGGCGTATTCATGGGATCAGGATAAATAGTATCACACACTAAACACCATCAGGTGAAATGAGAAGAGGTTTGGTGTGGTGTCCTTCGATTTAAATCTGGAGAACGTGGAGGAGAAAACCTCAGGCGTAAAATATGGAGAACATTTGTGTAGTTCGCAACAGAAGAAATGTGGAGAAGGATGGTGTCGTGTTTTCAAGAGAACTGTGGAGAGGATATGCGTCGTGTTTGAGGAAGACTGTAGAGAAGGTCTGTGCAGTGTTCTTAATGAGGAATGTGAAGAAGTCTTGTGTACTGTGCTTCAGGAGGAATGTGGAGAGGAGTGGTATAAAGTTTTTGGACAGTGATCCCCACAATTTTATGCCCTGTGGCCCAGTCATGTCGGGGTTTGGGGCTTCAAGGCCCTGCATAGTAAATAATAATATTACACAAATATTTATAATAATAATAATAACAATATTGTTATTATTGTTGTTGTTGTTGTTGTTACTATTATTATTATTATTATTATTATTATTATTTGTTATTATTTGATATTGTTATTATTATTGTTACTGTTTTTATTGTTATTATGGGCTCATGCTGACATATATAAGAATTAAAATACTTGGACTTTTTAGTTTTAGGGTTTTTACTTTACTTTTGAGAATAAAGCACAGGCTAACAGCATCCCAGAGTTTTGTTTCTGAATGCCTTGGCAGGTGACCTAGTTTCAGGGGGAACTAACATTCGAAATAAATCTGAAGATTATGGATAAGGTGTCCTCACTGGGAGTGAATGGCTGGTGTTTCTTTTTCCCAGGCTCTTCATTTCAGTCTGCATCGTTAGGTGGACTCTTCCCAAAGAAAGAAACAACCTGCTTGCTTTGAACATGCCATGGTTTACTGACAGCTCTCATGATGTGTGTGAGCGAATTACTGAACTCTGACTGGGGCAGAAGCAGCCGAGAGTTGAAGAAAACAGGTTTTAAAATACCTATGATTAAGGTTAGTGTAGGGAGTTTCAGGAGACAAATGGAGAACATCGATGTCAAGGAGGTTCAGGAGAGTCATGTAGTCTGCTACAGAGTAAACGGGGAGAAGGCTGATGCGGTGTGTGCTTCAACAGAAATGTGGAGAAGGCTTGTGTTACGTGTTTCAGGAGAAAGGTGGAGAAGATCCGTGTAGTGTGCTTCAGATGAAATGTGGAGAACGGTACTGTACTTTGTTTCAGGAGACATATCACAAGACTGGTGTAGAGTGTTTCAGGAGACAGATGGAAGTAGTCGGTATGGGGGGGATTCAGGAGAAATGTGAAGAAGACTAGTGTAGATTATTTCAGGTTTCGCGCATCCAAATCAAATCTGGATGAGGGGTTAACATAGTGAAAAGAAAAAGCTTAGGCTTGGTTGTCCAGACAAAAGAGGTTAAAATAATGAAAGCTCATTATTCGGGAATTTCTGCATAGCATAAAGTAATGTTGTTGTTTTTTTAAAAAGCTTTTTAAACTCTTTCTTGGTTTAATTAGTCACTTGTGAAATGGAGTCATTTTCAAGATGTTATAATACATTTATATTGCCAGTCACTTTGTATAAGTTCTTCCCAGATCCCTCCTGGGCCTCGGAATGTGCTTCCTACTGCACTGCTGAGTTTGGAACAGTTGAAATGCATCTAAACTGCATTGTTTGGTTGTTATAAACAATCTCAGAGTAGCAATCCAGCCCTGCAGGCATCCTATCCCACAAATCCCGCCGAACATCATATTTTGTCATATTTTCAGACTCACAAACATTCTGTTGACTGGACCACATTAGTTAAATGTATAATTCGTTTTTTCTTGTTGCAGCTACTTTTGCAAGTACAGTAATTATAAGCAATTTCATTAAGCGCAGCTTTTTAAGCAACAGGGGGCGTATTCATAGACACTGTGGGTACCGAAGCCTTTCAGCAGCCTATTCTGCAGAACACCCCACAGAGCTCCACTCCCTGCACGATCAGACTCTCTTCTCAGTGCCCTGTTCAGCCTGGCCGAGCAGGGAGCCGGCCATTCAAGGCCATTATAGCTCTATTGAACACAATGTTAAGTAGCTGGGCTTAGAGGAAGACTGGTTACGGAAGCGGCGCAAGCGTACTTCCTAAATCATTTAATCACTTACCATTGGAGGCGGTGAAATCAATGGCCACTGTGAAATTGATTTGAGTCCTGGGGAGAATTACATGGAGACATGGAAAAAAAACCCAACAAAATGTCAGCAAAACAGTGTCATCAACATAGAGTTTAGGGGAAAAGGTACATCATTTGAGCATTCAAATATAGTTAAACAACTAAAAATATTTTTATTTTATAATATTATATTTTTTTTCATTCGTTTAGTCACAAGCAATTCCAACCACTACCCAGGATGCTGCCAAGCTGGGAGAGGGAAGACTTGCACCTGCATCCTCCTCTTCCTCGCTAGAATGTTCAACAAGCTTTGAGGAGAACCATTATTCATTCATTAATTCATTCATTATCTGAGCTGCTTATTCTAAACAGGCTTGTGAGGGTGCTGGAGCATATCCTAGCATTCATTTAAAAAAAAGCAAAAGTTTTCACACTAGGGGCAGTTTAGCATCCGCAGTTCGCTTAACTGAAATGACTGCAGTTTCAGAAGAAGAAACTTTCAGGCTCCATATAGTGACCAAACTTTATGAACTTTCATATGAGACCTCAGGCCACACCCCCACAGGCAAACTGAACAATATGGCCAAAAGTATTGTCATACAAAACCATGTGATCAGTAGTATTGGGACACAAACTCATGCTAAACTAATGCTATGCTAATGTTATGCTACTGAAAATGTTAGAATCTGCAGTTCGCTTAACATGTATGCCATTGTAGGAAACAGACACATACATGGGAGAACATGAAAAGTCTAGACAAAAAGCGCCCTTAGCTGCCCTGATCAGGAATCAAACCCGGGACATTCTAAAGAACAGTAACCACCAATCCTTTTTACACATATGTCCATGTTGGGTAGCATTGCACTAAAAGATGAGGGGAAAAGGATGCCATTCTAAACATCCAGAAAAAGGCCAATTATGCTCACTATGAGCTCATCAGATCAGTCTTGGCACCTTTGCATCTTCCATTTATCTGCCATTTAGCCTTTTGCATCTTCCATTTATCTGCCATTTAGCCTTTGCATCTTCCATTTATCTGCCATAGTGTTCCTGGTTGGAATAAACAGGTGGTTTCACTGAGCTCACATCAGGAGATCTATTCAGCTTCAGCAGCATCCCAATTCAACCTGTTCTCGCATCCGTCCATTCAACAAGCAGCTTAGTGCTTTCTGTTTCAAATGTAAAGACCTTTAATGTGAAAGCATAATTAAACAAGTAATTAGGATCTACTGAAAGAGCAAGTTAATCATAAGAGGTAAAGACAAGGGAATCTTTGGTCAGGCTACATATGCTGGCCATGTCAATATATTGTGTGTTTAATAACATACTGAAGAAATATGAATAGTAAAATGCAGAACTGAGTGTTACCGCCCACTATAGTGACCTTAGAAAACCTAACCTCAGTGCTTATCCACAGAAGATTTTTAGTGTGATTAGCAATCACACGATTGTTCCACTTAAATTGTATAAGTAGCGTGCTTGCTCAAGCACACAGTAGCCTTCAGAAGAACTTAAGAAGAACAATAGTGTGCTTGCAGAGCTAAAAAAGGTGGCCAAAATATCAACTCCTTATAAAATATCAACCCCACCCATTCACTTCCATTCATTTTTAACCACTGAAATGAATGCAGTTTCAGAAGAAGAAACTTTCAGGCTCCATCCAGTGACCAAACCTAATGAAACTTTATATGAGACCTCTGTCCACACCCCCAATGACACACATCTTTCAACTTAACAACATGGACAAAAGTATTTAGATAAAAACACTCACACTAATGTTATGCTGATTTTAATGCTAATGCTATGCTAATGCTGGTGCTAATGCTAAAGCTACTGCTGTGTTTTTCTCTGTGGAAATGCTGTCTAGTAATTATTATGATAGCTGTAATTTGGTGCCTCTTCTCCTCAGTGCTATGGTTGCAACATCAAATGTCTAAATGTTTAAATATGAATAGCAATTGTATTAGTATGTATGGTGTTACACTTTAAACGTTCAAGACACTTCTAAAATAGCTAGCCATTAGTTCTCATTAGTTTCATTCGTTCTATAAACAATGCTTTCTGACCCTCTGCCTGGTGTTGATAATGTATGAAATAGTACCGGTGTGTCAGTGAGCATTCATCTAGCGAGGTTAAATAAAGGTTCATGGGCTAACTGTGTTAGCGGTGCAAAAGTTTTACTCCTGACTCATCTTTATGCCTTTATGCCCTGTATTACCTGCCCCATGTGTTCACCAATGTCTTTTGTTTTGGTCCTCATCATTACACCAACAGGGACAGTCCAGTCAACTCATCCGGCTATGCCTTTAGGGACCTAATTTGAGCACAGGGGCTCAGTCATGCACAGTCTTTTTCTTTTGTGTGCCTTGTAACCTAGCTTGTGGATATATGTGTTTGTGTTTCCTTTGATTTTTTGCATTGTTTATTAAACCTTAAACATACACTAAGTCTCCAACCCCAATCATTACATTTGGACAAAAATGAGAGATGCTGGAATGCTGTGGCACTGAAAACAGTCATGTCTTAAAGTTTCTATAAACATGTAATTCCAGCTTCCAGCTGTACAGGTTGCATGTTAAACACAAATGTTGCAGTTGTTGTTTCATGTGCTATGGAATAGTCTCATGCAGGGAAACAGGGACTTTTTATGTTTCTTTAATTAAGGCAATCATTAAAGTGTTTATATCAAATGAAATTCTCTTTCCAAAATAATTAAAAAAAAACCCAGACTTCTTTCAAATTTCTTCAACAGAGACTCTAACACAAAGCAATTAGATGATTAAAGCACTTAAGAGAGAATCATAATCCAATTTTCTAAAGATGAAATTTGTGCTGTATTAATCTTTTCTATTAGTCATGCAGTATTATGGCAAACACATGGTAAAAAAGCAAAAGATAGAGCACCCCTAGGGATACAAAGGGCATGAGCAAAAATAAAAAAACTAATAAAGTCATAATGAAAAGGGGAGGAAAATTACATTAACCTTTCAAATCCCTAGCTAATACTAAGGCTCTTGCCCATTTGTAACCTGGATAGTAATGATCTCCTTAATTAATTCATGAAAAGCCATGCGAGTTTAATGCCTATTCTACATTCAGGCATGCATTAAAACACCAGTGCTTTAATTCAATATTATGGGGGTACAATTACCTTAAAAGATTGAATGTTAAGGCATTATAAAAGTTTTATACAGATATTTATAATCTTGGTCCATAATTAATGTGTTTGTCTTTTGGGAGATAGGACTATTCTTCTGGAGAGACAGAGTTTGTGAATGTGGGATTTTCCCACCTGATCTTACAAAACAAAAATCTCATAATTGTTATGATCTACATATTGCAGTATGCATGCAATGCCATGGACTTGCAGAGTGCAGTAGGCCTACATATGCATTTCCTCCTGGTTCTTTGAGAAAATATGAAATATTAGGGCTGGGTATTGTTGCTGATTTCCTGAAACGATTTGATTCTCGATTCTGTTGGATTTATTTCCAGATTTCTTTGTGTTAATACTGTTTTGTCTTGGTTATAAATTGACTTGAGTGGAGGATATCCCTGTGTTGACGGACTGTACTGCAATATTACCTGTGGACAGTGGAATTTTCCAATAAGCAGTTATTTTATAATTCATCCAATCCATCATTATAATATTGTCTATTTTATAATAAAACAAATTCTGCACATGAAGAACATGAAGAACTGTCACTGCTGACAGGCATAGTGTGTGTGTGTGTGTGTGTGTGTGTGTGTATGAGGAAAAGAGAGAGAGGGAGAATAACGAATTAAAAGAATTTAGGGATGAAAGAACTTCCAGGTTTTATTTAAATTATTACCTTCATGACAGTGACAGATTTAGGAGCCCTGTTTTGAAAATGTCGATTTGACAATGAAATGAGAAACACAGAAATGGTTGAACAACTGTAACCATAAAATTGGTTGAATAAAAACCGTGGCAGGGTTTAAACAACACCGACCACAACTGGTTAATGATAAAAAACTATCGACACGCTCGCGAGAAGTCGTACATAGTCGACAGGAAAAGTTCGATCCACAAATTTTTGAATCAAGATCGTATTTTTTGAACGAGAATCAATACTGATCAGTGCCACAGCATTCCAGCATCTCTCATTTTTGTCCAATACTTTGTCTGTAGCGAGGAACTCACTAATGATTCATCAAGTCCAGGACACTGCAGCTTTCCACAGGAGAATTTAAGTCTCCTGACTACAAAAGCCCTGACGAGGGTGGACACAAGGACAGGACCATCCATCAGTGGGCAGGTGGAGGCTCTTGTCACTAAGTATTGGTGTCTCATTTGTCAGGCACAATGCTGAAGATGTGTCTCCAATCCTGCAGTTCCTAGTGTAACCATTGCAGAGGGCCAATTACAGCTGATGGTGCTCATAGCAGAAACTCCATTCGAGGGAATGTCCTTCTAGAGCTGTTATTTAATTTAAAGATATACAGCGTAACTAACGAATCCACTATAACCGCAGATACATATCTACTGCAAAAGGGTTAGTGAGGCTGTAAATTGGCCCTTGATTGGGGCCTATTGAGTCTATGGCTGAGAGCTATAATGTTCCCTAATGGTACATGTTTAGCTGTTTTCTGTCTTGCTCCCATTAGAGCGGTACTTTGGCCGGGCCGAGGGGAGCTCTTAGGCACTAATAGAAATGTCAGACCAGGTACGGGGCTGTTTCTCCCGGCTATCTGCCACTCACTCGTCAGGACAAGCACCCGTGGAGGTAAAGGTCATTTCTTAATCAGAGTGTATACCTGCTCAGCGAGCAGCGGGATTCAATTCACGAGTGTGTGTGTGTGTGAGAGTGTGTGTGTATGTGTGAAGGACAAAATGTATAGGGAATCCTAATTTCTGCATGTTGTGTGTGAATGTGTGTGTGTGTGTGTGTGTGTGTGTGTGAAGAGAGAAAGCGACAAAGAAAGAGAGACAGACCATGCGTGATAGAAATAAAGAGAGAAAGGGAACCAAGTTTTACAATGGTCTGTGTGATTTTGTGTTTGTTTATGTGTGTGAGTGAGAGAGAAACAGAGTGAGAGAGACATTTATATATAGAAAGAGAGTGAGAGGGCACTCTGAATGTGTAAAGGAACAAGAGGACATTTATAGGGAACTATAATTTTAGTATGTTGTGTGTAAATGTGTGTGTGTGTGTATGTGTGTGTATGTAGGAGAGAGAAAGAGAGAGAGAGAGAGAGAGAGAGAGAGAGAGAGAGTAAAAAAACAAGAGATGAGTAGGAAATTTCAGCATGGTGTGTGTGTGTGTGTGTGTGTGTAAGAGAGAGAGAGAGAAAGAGAGAGAGAGAGAGGCAGTGTGGTCATTCATCATGTATGGAGCTGGGCCAGGAGCAGTTTTGCTGGCTGGCGGGTCTGGGCAGGCCTGCTGCACTGTGCGCATGCAGCTGTGGGGCTGAGGAAGTAGGCCACAGTCAGCCTCACTCCCACTGCCCCTCAGTCTTCTGCAATCTCTCAGCTCCTCATACTAATGAGCTCACACCATCACACCAGACTCAGCCTGCCTCAGACTGGGAGCCGCCTTCTGCTGTTTCACAAGTCTTCATCCTCTGCATCTGTAGCATGCAATCCATCAGACAATGATGCATTTACATGCACTGTAATACCTGTTGCTTAAAATTTTCACTTATTCCTTTCAGTATGTTTGCATTTGCTTTTTTTTCTGTGCTTGTGGAAATTAGTTATGAATGTAAAGGAAACCGAAGCAGTTAAACAGCCCTCACATTTTAACTTCCCTGCTCTGCTTTTCTCGATCCCAGATTTACCTCTAGGGTTTGACGCAGGCAAGAAGCTATTTTTTTAAGCACAATATGGAAAGTGTCGCTGACGCACAGTATCTGGCTCATAGAGTACTGTGGGGCTGTGACAGGACTAAATTTGATGTCTAAAGTAGCCCAATCGATAGATGAGCAGAGCCGTGGGGCTGCAGCGCTGATGGAGGAGGTGCTGGTTGACAGCTTTGCTGGAGTGTGTATGGGAGAGTCTCTGCACCCTGCGGTAGAAAGGACAATAGCATTGACATTGTCAGAATGAATGAGTTACTGCTGACTGGTGTGAAACTCCTCCAGCCTGCCTTTGCACCAGCTCCACCTTCTGGTCAGCCTGACCACAGTGCAGGTTCTCGCAGCCTCCACGGACTAAACCGAGTGCGAAATAATGGAACCGATGAAGAACAGGATAAACTGTTTGAACAAGGAATCACGGTCTGTGGACAGAACCATTTAGATTCATTGATTAATAGCTTTTCTAATTACCTAAACATGTTCAGTAGTTATTTGTTTCTATTTTTATTTTGTTTTTTTTTCGTACAACAAATGAAGTCCTATTTCATTGTTTGTGCTCCTTTTACCTTTATTAATCATACAAATTCGTTGCATGTTATATTATTTAGTTTGTTTTTTTTTACTGTACCTAAACATATTGTGAAGCAGAGCTCAATTTGTTGAATTTGTTTTACAGCTCAGTTTGTTGAAGTCAGAAAGCGTCATAACCGAAACGTGGACGTTACCTGAACGAACAACGAGAGTTTTGAGCTAAAGCAACCATTGTTTTTTTAGTGATCAGAAATAAAAACAGGACAAGATGCCTCCCCTGAATGGAATGGTGCATCTTACCAAACTCTTGACATACTTCAGAGGGTTGTCCAGAGGATAGGGGCGAGCATGAATGAATCAGTTAAAGTGCTGGCCTTCGTCACAGTGCAGCTGCAGCTCTGTGCACACACAGCCCCCTGTCGCTCGCACTGTGTGTTTAGCACTGATAATGCATTTATACTCATCCACCACTTTAGAGAGGACAGCGCCCATCACCCCACTAATGGAGCAAATGGAGCAGCGCACGCGAATGTGGAGAACACACCAAGGAGGTCGTACTGTGGTCAGGCTACAGTAAATACCGCACAAACACACACACACACACACACACATACCTGAGTCTGTTAAGAGTGAAGATAATAGGATGTGGGCTGCAGTCCTGATACTATGTATCCTTTGACATCAAGCACTTTTCTATTAAGAATATAATTATGTGCTGTGTTTAGTCGAGGGTCAAGTATGAGTGTGTTGCCGCATAAAGGAAAGAACAACTTGTGCTGGTTTGTTTCTGTGTTATTGACAGGACTAACAATGACTTGGTTTTACTGGAAAAACTGAAAAAATAACACCTCTTAAGGTTAGAGTTAAATTTATATCACGTAGAGGGAATAGCATGTCATTCGTCACTGTCAGGACAGAGTCTTGTGTTTCGCAATTTTGTCCTTTTTAATTTTCAACAAAATTTGGAGCATCAGTCGCCCTTTACAGCGTGAGAAGGTTTCATCATGAGTGGACTGAAAGAAGTGCTCCGAAATTACATGGAATCTCGTTAATCTCGTTAAATGAACATCCATCACAACACTGAGTTGTAATTTGGATATATGACATGCGGATTTAAATCAACACTATCAACACTATGCATCATTTTCCTCTGATAGGACTGAAAGCACTGTGCGTGCAGTTTTATTTTGTTTACTCTAAGCACAAGTAATATTTTTTTGATATTATAGCTTATTTCAAGTCTTTCAATGCAGAAAACAAGTACAAATACTTATTAGGATCATTAAATCAGGGCTTTATCACTTGTTCTTAAGATGTAGCCTACTTTTACACCTACTTTTTGTGTTCAAGTGGTGTAGAACATGTTCAGAATAAGTATATTTAAAAAGAGGAGCAAATATTTAAGCAAAAATATTTACCAATGTCATTGGCAAAATTAACCATTATGATTACTAGAAATATGGAACAATGTTTAGGTCTTTGCACCTATTAAAATATTTTTAGGAACGAGTAAGTTTTAAACACCATAAAAAAATGTATAGAAGATTCTGTTTTCATGCACAATAGTATGATAAAGATCATTTTCTCTCACTCAGAGAGAATCAGATTGGGTATAATGCAGCATTTGTAGTATTACTGTACTTGTTTAAGACATTCAGAGTCAATAAAACTACTCCTTTTCTTTAGGTTTTGCAAATCTTTTTTGCCGTGAATGTCGGATCCCAAGGACCGACAAGGAATAAATACAAACCCATGAATGTGTGTGACTCACTCAGTCAGTGCGTCTGGGCTGTCAGCACGTGTTTGAGTGTTTGAGTCATGAGTGAAGGTTGTGACAGTTGTTGCAGAGCGCTGCAGTGCACAGCTGTAGATTCATCTGCAGGATAGAGGAGGGAACAGGAAGCAGACCTGCCGCAGGCCGTGTTGATGGGAAATATCAGCGATGATGGCACAGATTAAAAGTCTTGATGAAGGATGTGACATTCACGGTCTAACGGATCCATGTGTCTGCACTCCCCCACTCACACTCAGCTGATCTGGGGGAATTAGCCTTTCTCTCTCTCTCTCTCTCTCTCTCTCTCACTCTCTCTCTCTCTCTCTCTCTCTCTCTCTCTCTCTCTCTCTCTCTCT
>JBBMFX010000002.1:9309093-9323437 GCA_037832545.1 Rhabdalestes septentrionalis | reverse complement strand
GTTTCTGTCTGTCTCTCTCTCTCTCTCTTTCTGTCTCTCTCCCTCTCTGTATTTTTCTCTCTCTGTCTCTCTCTCTCTCTTTCTCACACATACACACACAAACACACACTTTCACTCTCTCTTGATGCAGTCAGGCTTGCCCACACTATGCTACAGCAAATGAGCTCAGGATTAATGTCATCATGTGCCAGCTCCAAATGCCAACAGCATGCCTTCACAGCCACCCTCACACTCTCTAGGGCTGGCCTCATGTGCAGTGTATTTGTGTGCAAGCGTGTGTGAGTGTGAGCTTACAGTCTTTGGGCAGGGCTTGATTCTCCTTATATCGCATGGTGGCGAATCTCAGCATAATCACTGCTATAAAATTTAACCTTGTCGTTTTTACTTTGTCGTTTTTTACATTTTTACCATGATAAAACACGAGGTGACACCTACATTGCATGGAAATGTCATAAAAAGGGACCTAATGAATTACTTGGAAGAAAGGTCTGCTCTGCATTATGTCTCAATCAAAACAAAGTCAGCAGAAACGCTTGCTATAAATTGAACAGGCTGAACAGGTATACAAGTAAATGTGTTTTTGTGACATCTTAGCATATGCCAGGGTTTACGTGTTTAGACTGCAGAGAGAGTTAAGAACGGGGCACTTAAAGTGTAATGCTCTACATCAAACTCTTATTTAAAGAATGGGGCCCCCTAAATATTTTTTTTAAGTCCCATGGACAGACACCCAGTGATGACACTCAAATATAGAGCTGACCTCGGTGCTGAGACGGTTTTGGTGGCTGTGTGTTTTGTTCTATTTACGTGTTGATTACGTCGGCAGAGCTGGGAAAAGCTGATTTGATATAAACTATTAGCCTATGCCAGCACTTTCTCTGTCCCATCCACGCTGCTGAGAGCACTTTGCAATGTCCTCAGATAACTGTAACAGCCTGTCGGCTGATTTCACTTCCGAAAATCTTATTTGCCTTGAATGTCAATCAGGCCAGCCTGGAATGACCTGGAGTGGAGGCCTTTGTTTCGGCCCCTCTGTGTGATCTGTCATCCTCCACTAATGTCTGCTTCCCCCTGTGTCTCAGGAGGGATTCATTATGTGAACAGACATTAGCAAATGCCCGCCGAGAGGTTTGCTCCCTGACAATCTAATAAGCGCTTACAGGAGAATGAAAGCAGGAGCGAGAAGGAAATGTGCTTTTTAGAGAGTCCACACGAGTGACGCCACATAAATATTTCATCTCGCCGGAGACGTGACATGATGTACAACCGTGCGAAGTGCAGTCAGGCAAGACGCTGTGCTTAAGGCGAAGCCAGTGATTCATTGCGCTCATAATTACGGAAGTTGCTGTTTGGGCAGGAGCCGGGGATATGCCTCTGTTTCTCTGCTGACAGAAACATATTGTAGCAACAAGCTTATCGCATGACCACTGCTGATAACTGCTATAAGTCAGGGCCGCAGAGGACCGGGGATGTTTGTTCATATACACTAAGCCCCCCCTCCACCTCATTTTCTCTCTGTGTGCATCTGTCCATACAACTATCTACCTATCTCTCTCCCCTCTGATGTGCTGAATGAAGATGAGAGGGGTAAAAGAGGAATGAATCAGCTCCATTAGCAGTTATGATAGGCATGGGGAGATGATGTAATGGGCTAGCTTAACTGTGAAAGATGGCTGCTGGAAGAACCTGCCAGACAAGCTCAGGTTTTCGGCAGCAAAGTGCCATTAGTGCATTAGTGGTCATTCATCAAGCCTTTTAATGCTGACCAGGATATCAGATTGCGCTAAAAGGAAACTGTCAAAACAAATGCTTTTAGTATCATATTTTGTGTTTCCTTTGTTTGAGTGGCTGCATTGAGGACCATCACACATCCATCAGTGCACATAAAGGCCACAGCGTTCAGGGCCAGGCAGGTCACTGCTTGTTTCCAAACGCCTGCATTTGATTTGATTATTATGGCCCTTAACGTTGATGCACAATGGTACATTTGTCTGTATAAGAGGCTCTTTTAACATCCTGATGCTCAGTAGTGGCCGATTCCATCAGATCAGTGAGCTGTCACTGGGCTTAAAACTCCAACGGTATAACCTTCAACGCCGCCTGTGTAAAAAGAGACATCCCCGGCACTTTGTTCTCCCAGGTTTGATGATTCACAGCCTGCCTGAAGTAACATCATGCATTTCTTTTTCGAGAAATCTACAAAGCTTTGACAAAGGATGTCTCAGAGCATGTGCACTGTAGTGAGAATCAATCTAAACTGAGAATGAAAGAACACTGCTAAAACATGTTGGGAAGCCCTTGCATTCAGTGCTAAAATTGATGTGCCACAGAAGGTCAAGTGGACGCTTTTAGTTTCTAAATTGTTCTTGGCTGGAACATTCAGCTCTGGGAAAAGACCTTTATGTTCCTAAAATGTTAAAAAAAATTCTTAGTACATCACACATTCAGGATGTTGGAAGAAGGGCTATGGAGTGTGTTGCAGCTCCCCCAAAAGTCTAGACTGTCTAACTACAACTGTAAAACAAAGCAATGAAAAAGTAACAATAAAATAATAAGAGTAAGCTATAAAAATAAATACAGACCTATGTGTGGTTGTTTTAGGGAGGAGTTTGCATTATTGTAATGTTTTATTTATATATTTTGATTGATGCTGTCAGAAAAGCTTTACTCGTCAGTGAAGTGAAGGGGGGTGGGGGGGTGGGGGGATTGTAATCTTTCATGGGGCCCAAAACTTCTGGTGGCGCCCCTGATGATGACACATTTTTTGCCCCATTTTTATCATTATGCTGTGTCCTAAACCACAGCCACCTCAAGTCTAGTGCCACATTAATGAGTGTTGTAATGAGGAATGCAGTCTGGCAGGTTGAAATAAATGTTGTGGATTTATTAACGGAAAAGATCTGTGTTGGGTTTCTTAGCAACATTAGGATTGCAGCAATAACTCTATGATAAAGAAACACAATTTGAAAAGCAAACATGCCTGGGTTAAGTGCGAAATTGTGAAAATTAGGTACATAACCTATTTATGATGAAGGCACACACAACATATGGTGTATTGTAGATGAGAAGTGACACAAAAGGAGTGGTCAGTTAAAGGGGAATACTGTATGTTGGAAAAGTGGAGCACAAATGTATGTGCGACAGGCTGCAGAGGGCTGTTCTTTTGGGGTGGCTGAGATACAGGATGGGAGGGATAATGTTATGACTGTTACCACAGTACCAATGATGTAACCAATTGCAATGGGTTTTTGCTAACCTCGATTTCTCTCTCCCACTTTCTCTTTCTGTCTCTTTTCTTTTGCACAGACTGTCTACAAACACTGGCTGTGTTCCCAGTACTTCCAGACCACGCAGATGCACTGCAGCAGCAGGATCCCATGCAGGCAGTACTGCCTGGAGGTCCAGCAGAGGTGTCCCTTCATATTGCCTGACAACGATGAGCTTATTTATGGCGGAAGCCCTAGTTTTATATGCACAGGTGCGCAAGTGTGAAAGTTTCTGTTTCAATGTGTGCAATGTGTTCTTGGTTGCATTGCGGTGGAGTTAAACCCAGACCCTCATCACACACCTAAATTTGTGTCTGCCACCACCTGCTGGCCACAATGAGAAGTTGTGGGTGTTAATGAGGACTCAGTTTCACACAGATGAAGGCTACTCTGCTTTTTTAACCCTACCTTCACTTCACACAGGTTTTTTTCAGAAGAGCATCTAAATTCTCCGCAATGGAACAACAATATTTACGGTAAAAAAATGCAAAAATTGTCAGTCGTGTTGTACTTAGAGAGTTCCCCCCCTCTCACACGTTGGTCCCAGGATAAGCTCCTGGTACCTGCAACCCTAGTGAGGTTCAGTTAGTGAGTGAGTGAGTGAGTGAGAGGGAGTGGCATTCTACATAGATGCATGAAAACCTGAATGATGATAGTTACAGAGGTACAGAGTTCAGATTTGAGATAGTTTTTTTTCCCCTTTTTATCAGCCCGTGCATGTTGCATAATCTCTGCAAATATGTGCAGAGTGCTACATATGAATGGTTGGCCTCTCTTGCTGAGGCTGGCTGCTAATGAAGGGAGATAAATGCAGAATAGAGACATGTGTACAGACTGAGCGGTCATGGCCTTTAATCATTTTAACTCAGCAGAGTGGTGGCAAATTCCTTTCACACAGAAAATTTCATGCTACTCCAAAGCCCATGCCCACATAAACATACACACTTATCCGAGCACGCTGTTTAGATTGATGACATGGAGGAAATCTAAGCACTAACAGATTTCCCTGAGGCTGTTAAGTGGGCAATTCCTTTTAACAGCATAATCATTAATATTTTACTCATGTGTCATCTGGTCCGAAGGTCTTGAGGTTAGTCAATGTGACACACAAGCATACAGATGTCAGTGTAACACAATAATTAAGTTCCCATAACATGATATTGTAGTTATAGATGATTGATAGCTTTCAAGAAAAGCAACAGCTTGGTGGACAATCTAAATGATACAGTTTTCCACTTATTGTAAACTTATTCAAAATGTGTATAAAATGTACTTCTTTTTGCTGTAGCCCAAAGGTTCTTCAAAGTTTATGGCATACTTGCAGTGTGATATTTTGCAAACAACTGTATGCTTTTGGAATTGCAGTCCATTTTGTTATGTTCCTCAGACTTTTCCACAAAAAATCCTTGTCTCAAACTGAAGATGTCCAGTTGGCCTACCCCTGCAACATGTTCGTCTCTGTTACTATTTAAAATATTTATGAATGGAAAACTTTTTTTTTTAATGTTATGTATTAAGTAAAGTTATTTTTGCTTAAAGTTTTATGATTGTTCTGTTACCAGCCCAAAAAGAATTACTGCCTTCCAACTCCCTGAGGGTCAGATAGTGGACCACTAAAGGGTGCTTCTCGGCCTCCAGTGGCTAAGAAACATAGCATGATTATTTAATGAAAATGTCCTAGACACTGTGAATTTTTTTTAAATATAAGTGTTTTAGCACCAGCTTCAATGCTAATATGTGATTCTGTTGTGAAAAGTCTGGATGGGACTTTCATCTGTTTGTACCTCAACCTGTTCTCATATGGCTCTGTTCACTGGGGTCACCTGAGAGAGAGCCCCAGCTATGCCAGACCAACTAAAGGTCTGCGGCACCAAATGTCTGAACCGGCAGATGCTCTCATACGAAGCCGAGTTTTGATAGCACATGCGAATCAGTAGCACCTTTTTTTTTACATGACTATAAATGTGGATGTTGCACTCCACAGTTACTGGCATGTAAAAGGCCTTTAAAAATGTTATTGCACTAGAATATTCTCACTCTTAACAAATTAGAAAAATTACTTTTAACTCAAGTAAATGTATACTTTTCCATCATTAAGAAAGAATTATTTTTCAGCAAAATCAACAGTGCCACAATTACTGGCACCTCTAAGATGTCCTATAAAATATTTGTAACTGGAGAATGTAATCTTACTTTAAACCACCAGACCACGGAACACTGATGAGCCATGAAGGCTTTTGACTGGGCCGCAAATCTAAAATTCAGACAGGACATTGGTCCGCAATAAGTTATTAAATATAATCTTATGTGGACAAGTGGGCCTTGGCAACATGCTGTGATAGATATGTGGGCCTTAACTTAATGATGGTGTGTTGTTGCACCAGTAATCCAGTTCAGTATGAGAGGATCCACAGGTTCAGACCTTTGGTGCATGTGCTTGGCTGAGGAGCCATTGGTGTGAAGCTACCATCTGTGGAATTATAACTGAACACCTAAGTCAGAATCCCACCTAAAATTAATGTTACCGCAGTGCCGCTGATCATTGGTAGGTCTGGTGTACCTGGGGCTCCCTCTCAAGGAACCCTTGTGAACTGAGCCATACAAAAACGGGTCGAGTTGCAAACAGATGAGTGTCCCACCCAGGATATGCGCTATAAAATTGCATATTTGTGTTGAACCGGGTGCTAAAACACTTTACTTTTCCAAAACCTTTAAATAAATAATGATGCAATGTTTCTTAGCCACTGGAGGCCAAGAAACAGTTGAACCTGGTGCTAAAATACTTACCCTTCTTTAATTGTTCATATTTTCTAGACATTTTTCATTAGTAATCCATTGCTTCCTGTGTTTCTGGGGAAGAAATTGATATGACACAGAGGCACATTTTTTTAGCCACTATTAAAAATGGGAAAGACACAAAAACACGCCATTCAAGCAAGGAAGCTGTGTGTGGAAGTTCATAAGTCAGGTAATGGCTACAAGTAAATGTCCACTTGCCTAAACTCCCTCATATCCACAGTCGGAATATTCATTTTAAAAACCAATGGAACGGTGACAAACAAGGAACCATGGTGAGGACGATGGTAAGGGAGGGATAAATTCTCCAAAATTATCTGCCTAAGAACTGCAGGAAAGGGTGGCATCTTGGGGTCACCAAGTCTTACATAACAACCATTATACACAATCTACAAGACAACAGGTTGTTTGGTAGGGATACCAGGAAAGTTTGATAAACACTACTGGGACTTTAATGCTACTGGGCATTAGTCAGATAATGTAAGTTTGAGCTTTTTGGCAACTAACACTCCAGGAGGGTCTGGCATTAAACAAAGAATGAATATGTGGAAAAGCACCTCATACCTACTGTTAAGTATAGTGGATGATCTGTGATGCTGTGGGCCTGTCTCTCCTCCAGTGGCCTCAGGAACCTGGTTAGAGTGCATGGCATCATGAACTCTTTGAAATACCAGGACATTTTAAATAAATATCTGGTGGCCTCTGCAAAAAAAATGCGACGTCACTGGGTCATTCAGCAGGACAATGATGTAAAACGTATGGCCAAATCAACACAGAAATGCTTCACCAGACACAAAATCAACCGTCTTGCATGGCCATCTCAACCCTCAGGCCTAAACCCCATAGGAAACCTCTGGGGTGACCCGAGAGAGGAGTGCTTAAGAGAGGAACCGGGACTCTGGGCAATATTACATTACATTGCATTCTTTTGGCACATCTTTTTATCCAAAGTGACTTACAATATGAGAAAACATTCAAGTTTCAGGACAGTGTGAGAACCAGAGGAGAGTTCTATGTGCTGAATCTTTATGTGTTGTGCAAGAAGATGCATTAGAAGAGGAGATGCTTTCTGAAGAGATGAGACTTCTGGAGGTTTTTGAAGGGATTCTGCTGCTCTTGTCAGTTTAAGAAGCTCATTCCACCTGTGGGGAAACACAAATAAGAGGAGACTGGGTTTGTTTTGTGTGTAGGGATGGAAGAGCTAGACGATGGTCTGTAAGAGGAGCAGAAGGAGCGAGGAGGAACATAAAGCACGATGATAAGATTAAGGTTACCTGGGTGCCGACCCAGATGTCACCCTGTAAGCAAGAGTTAGTGACTCGAACTTAATTCGGGCAGCCATGGGATGCCAGTGTAGGTCAATCAGCAGTAGGGAGACATGCAATCTTTTGGGTTGTTCAAGACCAGCCGAGCTGCTGCTAGGGTAAGAGTCTCACCATGCAAGCTGGAAGAACCACTAGGAGGGCACAGCTGTAATCGAGGAAAGAAATAACCAGGGCTTGTACCAGGAGCTGGGTGTAGCCTGATATTCCTGATGTTGTAGAAGAGGTATAGAGAGATAATTTAGAGAGATTGTGCTCAAAGATCCCTGCTCTGTATTCCCCAATCTAGTTTTCGGTCTCAATCAGCATTAGGTTTAAAGTTTAAAAAAAAGATTTCGTTTTTGAGATAAGTGTGTGATGCTCCCTATATATAAGATGCATGATTCAAGTTGGTGTACCTATACACAGGGGACTATATGGGATGGACAAATTTTACAAACAGGAAGGTTCTTGCACATACAAGCCAAATGCACCAGAAACAAAGTAACAATAATTAAAAGGAGTTGCAGTGAATGGCAGTACGGAGTGAGGCAGATGGAAGGGTAGGTGGTAAAACATAGGAATGGTGCAAAATGCTTTGGAATGGATGTGAGAATGCACCCCTTTGCAGTGCTGAATATACAGTGTATCAGTGCGTTATTGAAATACTATGTTTAAATGTGCAAATTGAAAAAGTGTAAGATGTCACATGTGGGTAGTAGTTGTGTACAGTCTATTACTAAACGATGCATTGTGATGGACTATTTTGGCTGTTGTAACAAAACCTTGCATATTTGTTTATTTTCGGATAATAAGTAAACAATAGTGGCATTTTGCATTATTTTAGGATTTCATAATTAATAAGGCAACAGAAATTTCTTCAAATATTTTTTACACCAACTGCCTTTTTTCTAAAGTTTAATCCCAATAGAAACACTACACAATGAAAAGAGTATGTGGTATGATATACACTGATGATCCACTTTGTTTAGTGTGCACACCTTATATCTACACTCACTGTTCATTGTAACACCATAGATGTGAATTTTACACCAATTTGAACATAACTGTTCACGAACTATCTGAATGGTGGATCATCTCAGCACAGCATCGACACTGGTACGGTAGCAGCAGAATGCAGTAAAGAGGGCTAACAAATGATGCAGGGAAACAGATGGACCACCGGTAGTCACCAAACAGACTTCTTTCTGAGAAGTCTAGTCCAGCTTCAGTCCCCCCAACTTGGGGGAGGGTGACATGTTTGATGCATGTTGGAGATACACATGGCCTGAAAGTGAATCTCCAGGTGGAGGGTTGGTGAAAGTACACCTAAACGTTAAATGGAATAGACAGAATAGACCATGTTGCAAAGAGATACAGCCTCTATCTAATAGAGTGTTTTTTCTGTTGTTCTGTTTACATGTGATGACATTTAAATATGATTTTACACTGTGCACTAATAATGTTGTTCTGTGTCTCAGGGCTCTTAGAGGACAACCCTTCAGATGCAGAAGCAGCGTGCTGTGACGTTCGATGGGACAGTAAGCCAGACAACAGCTCCAAAGGGACTCTCAAAAGAACTCACCCGTCTTGCCAACACGGGACATCCCTGACTTCGTCAGCAGCCTCCAGACTGTGCAACAGCAGGCTCAAACTCTGCCTGCTGGTTCTAGTCCTGCTCCATACTGTCGCCACAATCACAGCCTCCCACAACCTCACCACCATCTCCTCCTTGGAGGAGAACTCCACTAATGAGGAGGGATGAGGTGGCCGCTCACTGCAGCCAGCAAAGCAATCCAGCGCTCAGTCCAGCGGGATGGACCTTGGATTGGCTGCATCGCTTTCTGGGACATGTAATGCGGGACGGGATTTCATGGACATGCAATTGACCAAGCAAAACAAACAAATGGACGTTACAGAACACTGGACAAACTTAGTCCAATGTCAAGAACAAGGGACAACTCTACAGCCTTTGTTGAAAGAGGCCACTCTAGGGCAGAGTTCTCTCGCACCATATTTTTTACACTGTGTCTATGGTTTAGATTTCTGTTGCACTAGATGGCTACAGGATCTATTCATGTTCTCGTTTTCTTTTCATTACTAGTCTTTGTGCAGGAAGGAATGGGACAAAAGGATGGATTACATGTAAAAGTATCAAGATGAAGAATTGAATGTGTGCATGTGAGTGTGCGCGCGCGTGAATATCTGTGTCCACCAATATGTTTTCATTTAGAACGCATAATCATAGTACTATCTATTGAATGCTGCTCTGTCCATCATAAGGATTGCTATGGAGCCTCTAAAATGGTTTGAATAGGTCGAAATTTTCAAAGTTACCTAATTGAATGTCCAAATCCTCAGCTGAAGCCCAGGTTCATTGATTCTCCCTTACTAAAGTTGACTGTGCAGACAGTTTTGTTGCCATTGTGATGTCATTGGCGCAACAGGTCACGAGCTTCCGAAGCCCCAAGAGTGTGTGCAACATACTAAAAGGTTGTAAATTGGACAATGAAGTGCTAGTGGTTGAAAAGCATTAGCCAAAACGGAAATCTCTGGAATAGTTTTCACTACCGAGGCAAACGTTTCCTCTTTTGTATGTCCACTCAACCTGCACAAAACCTAAAATCTTTTTTTCTGCCTCTGGTAGTATATTTATATAGATATATTCTCTTCTATATTCTATACCTGCATGTTATTATCAATGTTTAGACAAAACAGCCAAAATTTTATGACTAAATCAGGAGGACGTCATGCTCACAGCGCGAAACGCTCGACACAGAGGTCTCAGCTGAAATGACTATTGTTTTTTATTTGGACTATGGACTTAGCCGGAAAGAACATAAAAGACAAAAGTACTCGAGACACCAGTTATCCATTGCTTTCAACTGCTTTCCTGAATATACCATATTTTCTACCACAGAAAAGGGCTTTTTCATTGTATACACATGCTCTCATTCACACACTTCTGCAGTACTTTCTTGTTGAGATTAATACGGTTTGGACAGCTACAGTTACAGGAAACTTATTTTTTCACTCTGTGATAAGTGTATACACACAAGAAATTCTCATTTGTTGCTGCAGAGAACCGATGATCAACCACACTCTTGCAGCTCCATACGGGCAGGGCCTTCATGAACGACCCAAAGATATGAGAGCTTAATTTTTAGTTAGACTGAGCAGGAGAGGAGATGCTAAGGGCTGATCTGTTTTATCTGTTTTTTTTTTTGTCTTTCTACAGGTATGTTCTAACCTGTCAAGGATAAGCTATGATGACATTCGTAGGGTTCCAGAGACACACAAAAAATAGCTAGCAAGTTCCTGAGCGTGTGTGGACAAATACTTCAAGACTGAGACTAATCTGAACCGCATCAGCCAGTTTTGGTTCCAAATTCCTTGACCAGCAGCAGGGACAGGGTTCAGCACTTCTCATTGGGCAATAAGACCTCATGAAACTTTCAACACATAGTCGATCGCAGACTAACATGAACAGATATATTTTTATGGATCTTTCCTCTGAGGTGAGGTAAATACATTATAGCCAGGTTTGATAGCTAAATGGTATTTAATCAGTATTTTTTAATATCCTGTGCTCTTCGAAATAAGAAAAGAGTTAAAATCATTAATAAAAAACGCGGATATAGAATTTGTGTTCTCTGAAGGCCACTGGAGATATGAAGATTTTCTAAACATTGGCATTGTTGCCTTTTATTTCATCTAAACTACTCATAAAGATTTGCACACAAGCTTGTGTGCCGTAAAATGTTTTACCAAAAATAAAGAGGAGAGGTCAAGATCAAAACCACCTTTTACTTTAAAGTCACAATTTTAATAGCTTTACAAAGTTGTATGAAGTTATAAGAAGTAGTTCATCCATACATACTAATGTTGTTAACAATTAATGATAGTTAGTGGTCATCAGTTAGCATATTGTGTAATGCTAATTGGTGGAGTAATGCTAATTGTTATCAATATTAGGATTACTGACTGAACTTCATTAACCTGAATTATAATTGTGATTTGTCTGCGGTGTCACATGCACTGATGTTAGTTATTTCTGGAGGGATTGGCCACTGAATGGCTAAGCTTAGACGTGTTTTGATCTCAGTCCAGAAGCTCATTTCTTGTCTCTCTCACAAAAAGTGCAAGCAGATTAAAAATGAATTCAACAAACCTGGAAATAACTCTGGGGAATAAACAACAGGAAACTATTTTAATGAAGGACTACAATGGGTATGATTCAATTTGAGCATAATTAAGAATTTTGAATTGTAAATTCAAAATGTAAAGCAAGTGAGAAGATTCTTCACTCTGATTAAACCATCAGTTCTGTGACACTCTCTTAATATCTCCTGAATATTCTTCTGATGATGTAAAGGGTCCACCCCACCAAGCCAAGGGGCTGGGTTCTTAAAGCAGGTCCGGTTGTGTAAGGGGTATATCAGTCAGGTGGGCTTGTGGGGCTTGGATTTGATACAGAGATCGCTCACCTAATGAATTTTGAAAAAGCAGACCTCAGAGAGAAGCCCCTCTAGAGATCTTATTAGTCTATTCATGAAACAACTGGACTCACGCTGGACTCTCTTCTGAGACCACCTGCTCTGGAGTGGCAAAGAGAGAGAGAGGGAGAGAGAGCAAGAATTATTCACCCCATTCATCTACACCCTCTACACATACACACACACACACACACACACACACACACAGTGGTTACACACTAATCCGCAAATAAACAGTTCCATCTGGACTTTACAGACGAGAAGAGAAGGGAGAGTGTGAGGGAGAAAAGGGACAGAGCAGACAGTAGATAGAAAGATAATAGGAGGGAAAGCCATATAGACAGGAAAAGAAAGAGAAATACCTATAACTGTGTGTAAAATATTTATTTGTTTCAGCTCTGTGCTCTAAAGGCTGAGTGTGTTAAAATGCCCAGCAACACAAGCACATCAAACCATACTAATGAATCTGTGATGGGACACGTGTGTTCTCTTTTATCCTTCTTAGCATATTCTCCATGTAAATCATGCTTTCATTGTCAAGACAATATTCCACAACACGCCGTCTGCCGTGTTACTGTATAGACCACATCATTCAGCCCTAAACTCCCCCTACACACACACAAACACAGAGACATGCCTATATCATTCCATTCATGTCAGCATACCAAACCCATGGATGATCACTGTAACTGTGGGTAGCAGGTTGTAATGATTCTCCCTATCACTTTTCTTTTTGGACATGTTTCTGTGCGTTTGTGAGGGTCCAGTCCCTGTGCCTCAGCGGCCCACAAGAATGAATGTAACAGATGCCTGCTAATATTGCTTACTACCACCAAACGGAATAAGATGTACTTTATGCTTGCACATATACAGAATATGTTCATTTCCAGTTATAAATACAGCTGTGTAAGTAGTCCCCCATTGCACAACTGTCACTTAGCAAGCAGAAATGCTTTCCTCTCTCTTTCTCTCACTCTCTCCTGCTCTGTCTCTCTCTCTCTCTCTCTATCCTGTGGACCTATGCAGCCCTGAACCTCAGTCGTTTTTCTGTTGTAAATATGTTATGAGAATGCTGAACTATGTGTGTTTCCATTTTATTTCAAGGTTTCCTTGCCTTTTGAGTTGGTGTCCTTTTTTAATCCTCTTTTGTAAGTGTCTGAAATCATTGGTTGGGTTTCAGCTGAGATCTATTCTGAGTGGTGTGGTTTAACCATAAGGACTATCCTCTGAATCACAACCTCAGCACCTAAAGGCTGTGATTAAAAAAATCAAAAAATCAAAAAACATACAAGCGACAAACAAAAAAAAGATTTTAAAAATGGTTAAAAGGCATATAGAGGTTAAAAGGCATATAGAGATATCATTATGACTATGATTATTTAAAAAAATGATTATTATACTACCGGTATATTGTAATATTATAGATGATTTAGTTCAGTAACTTCTTTAATTTTTTACAAACAACTTTGATGAATTATTTATAAAAACAATCTCACGATTCATGATCTTTTCAAAGGTATGAACTCTACTGCTAAAATGATTAAAATGTGTTCTGATGAAAATAAACACAGAGATGTAATCTGTTAAATTGTGTGTGTTCTATGAGTGGTCGTTTATGAACATATGAGGGAAAAGGCAAATGTTTAAACAGTGCAAGGTCCAAAGAAAGCAGTGACAGGGTCATGGTCGCCCAAGGTTCAGTAAAACGTGGGGAGCCAAGGCCAGCTGGTCTGATCCGGTCTCACAGAAGAGCTATTGAAATACAAACTGCTGAAAAATTTCATGCCAGTTATGATAGAAAGGAGTAACAGGGCATGACATGTGAATAACTACAGACTACAACTACAGACTGACAAAATCACCTGCAATCTGCCCATGATAATCAGAACTGGTCCATGGAAGAAGAATAGAGGAACATGACAAATTCTCCAAGGTTCTCCAGCAGGTCATTCCAGCAGGTAACTTTATGTACTCATGTAACTTTATAAGCTCATGCTGGATGTTTTGATATATAGTACACTACACAGTATACAGTAGTTAAAATGGGCATTAGGTTCTAGGGTTGCCAGTGCCATCAAAAAGCAAACCTAAAGATTTTTCTTCTTTGCTTTTGTTTTTCTGTATATACATAAGTAGCTGTAAACCTGCAGTTTTCAGTTTACATGAATATGTCCAATATATAATCAGCTACCTGTTTGTTTTTTTTGTTTCATTTTTCATTTTTAGTAATCATATTTTTTGTGCATTCCGGGCCCATATCCCTAAAGAATTTTAGTGCAAAAAGTGGCTCCTAGCGGCCAAATTCTAAGAAAATTCTCAGAGTCATGACGTTTTCTAAGAATTTCCCCTAAAAGTGACACAAAAATCCCAGTTAATATAAAAGCTATTCCTCAAGATTCCTAGCGCTGAAAAGGGCTCCTAAGGCGAGATCTGCTAAGAGCAGGGAAGAGGACTTTTAGTGGCTTAGGAGTTCCCCTAAGCAGCT
>JBBMFX010000002.1:9281800-9306343 GCA_037832545.1 Rhabdalestes septentrionalis | reverse complement strand
TGGTTGAGAACACTTTCCTGAGCATCCCACACATGGCAGCAACTTTCTTCTCTTTCTTTCCCATGCGCTACTTGCCCCTTTGGTGCTACAAGAACAAGTTTCTGTCCTATAGACATGTGGTTCTGTGTCGCATGCCTTCCCTTTTTATTTCTGGCCTGTCGGACCAGCTCATCCCCCCAGTAATGATGAAGCAGCTGTATGAACTGTCTCCCGCACGGACTAAACGCCTCGGAATCTTCCCAGAGGGCACACACAACGACACCTGGCAGTGCCAGGGCTACTTTGCAGCTTTAGAGCAGTTCATGAAGGAGCTGCTGAAAAACAATGTCCAAGAGGAAACATCCCAGGGCTCGGCCAGTGTCACCATCATCTAGAACAATGAATGCTCCCACTACTCAGTGTGGACCTGCTATAATGGAATGTAATATTTTTTATGTTCTTTTGTCTCTTCCCTAAATGTGTTTCTATAGCACTTAATTTTCAGTGATATGATCATCAGGATTCAGTTGTGTGGTTTTTGAGTGGAGCCGGTTGCATTTTAAAAGCCTTCTAAAGGTGTTTCCTTTTCCCTTTGCCACTCTTATTTCAAATATGAATGCATAATGTGCTTCTGTAATGTAATGTCCTTTTAGCTTTCTTTTACATTTTCATCCCTTCATACTGACAGTACAGCAATCTTGGTCCTGGAAGCACACTGCCCTGCTCATTTTAGTGTTTTTAGCACACCCTCCGCATCTCAGTAAGGTGTTATTAATAAGCTTATTAGTTGGATCAGGCATTTTGGGAGTAGTGAAAATGCTCAAATGTGCGTGGCAGTGGGCCTCCAGGACCATAGTTGATGAACCACTGCTGTACATGATTTCTTTTATACAAAGGCTTTACCATCAATGGTATACCACATGTTCCTGCACCTGCAAGTTCTACTGTATAATAAAGATATTTGCTTAATAATGTCAGGCAGAGTGGTAAACAATTTCTTTTCTTTCTTTTTTTTTTACACTCCCGTTTCACTGTTTTTCAAAGTCACTCGGAATGTATGAAACACAAAATCCTAAGGGCTCACTATTCAAGATCTTAGCCCATTGGTTCTCAACTCTGATCCTGGAGTCCCCTTTTGGTTTGGTAATTTGCTTTCTTTCTTCAATTCCCAGGAAAGGCTTTTTAATATCCTGAGTTTGATCAAGTGTGTTGGAACAATTAAATGAGCAGATAAGGGGAACTCCATGAACAGGGATGAGAAATGATGGCCTATTGCGTGCCATCTCTTCAGAGAGCACTTATAGCATTTATAGGTACAAAGGTAAACAAGACAAAAAAATGTGGTTGTCACCTTACGCTCTTCTTTAGTGATGATGAAGACCCTGAACTTGATGATTGGATGGACAACTTATTTTGCGGATTGCTACATTTTGTATATTTATTTAGAGCTTGAAAATTAGCTCAGGAAACCATGTCTTTCTTCAGAGAACCTTCACAGCTGGAGGCCCGAAGTACAGGATGATAAAGGAGTGTTTATTTAACTGTTGAGGCAGAAGATGCTCAGTGCATTTAGACCTGTGTGGGTATTTGGAGCTCCCCTGCAACCTGGCATGAAGCTCTTTGTTTGATATTATTTCCACTTAAATGTCACAGATCTGTTCGTCTGTTCCACTGTATTTAATTTAAATGAATGTTAAGTCAATTATGTTCTTGTAAACACGTGAGCAATCTTCTTAATTTTTTTCAGTGCATAGAGCTTAAGGCAGTTATGTATGAAAGACAAACAACCGCCCACTCCCTTTGTTTTCGCAGTTTAAATATTGCACTGCTCTCGGAAAGTAACTGGCATCTCGTATGTGTGACCTTTTTACTAACCAGTCAAGGTGATGATTTAGTCATCCACAACACTTCTGTTGCTAATGTATTTATGTAAAGCATTTTGCATGCATGATTCCAACTTGCTCATAAACTAGATCGTTTGCATTAACAGGAGCTGTAATTGAACAGATTTTTTACCATTCAGAAACAATGCTGTACCTGTTGGTTTGTTGAGCATGAACCGTAATGTTTTTTCACACTGTGCATTAAAAGTTTAAAGAAAGTACACCAACCTGGTTGAGAAGTCATAGATATTAAAAGTGATTTTGTATGTTACTATATCCTTCGTTAGCTGGGCTTTGCAAGTATTCGATCCTTTAATTCACGTAACCAGCACAACCATCAGTGAATATTGTGAGTTGTGACTTTCCTTTCCTTTGCATAGACAGTATAGATGCTGCCATTTGAGAACTTGACCCACATTCTTCACAAATATATATTACTGAAGGTTCTGTAATTGTTTTATTTTTTAGAAGGCTTGCAACTGAATGTACTTCTGCAACAAACCAAAAAAGACTGATCAGCAATAATACAGTGTGCAGGCTTAAGGTCTATTTTGGAAATCTGAAGCTGTTCTTACCAACGTTTGTTACATGATAAAATATTTGCCATTAGAATGAGTCAGGCTTAGCAGTGAGAAAATGTTCTGGGGAGCTTCAGATGGTGTGTGAAATCATTTCTTTTATGCTATTTTGGGATTGCTATAAAAAGGCAGCATTTTATGTCTATAAATATAAGACAACATGCAATGTCACCAAGATTACCATCAGTACCTCCATTTGTGATGCATAGCAACAGCGTTTGAGAAAAAAATAAGCTTCTATTTCTTGTTTAATGCTTTATCATGAAATAACTTAAAAATATGGTTGGAGATGATGTTATACTGGACTAACAATCCATTGGTATAACTGGTAAATTCCGCCTATTCCTCCTATTGCTTAAGTTCTCTAATTCTTTGCTTTCCTGATCTTTGTTTTTTTCCCCCCAAACCAAGTGTGAAATCTCACCACAATGATGTGCCATAATTATCCCGTGAATGTGTCTGGGTGTGTGTAAATGGTTAAAATACCCTCGAACAATTGTTGCCCTTAATGGGATCTTGTATTTGTACCAAATAAAATAAAACTTGTAAATAAAATATCAACTAATTTATAATACCAAACAATTGAGAGTCCAACAATTCCAATATAACGTATTGATCATAGACAAAGCAAATGCGTGTTTATATTAATTGTATGTACATATTCAACCAAAAACATGTTGGTTGAGTGACAGTTATTGAAATAATTGCACCTGGCTCTGAAATATTTCCATTTTTCCTCCCACCTCACATGTTCAAATTTCTTTGAGTGTTGCCTTAGAAGAAACACATTTGTAAATGGGGTGTGTGAGTATGGGAAAGCTTTTTAATGGTATAAGGCATCTTCAAATAATGGAATATTCCTAAATCAATAGAAAAGTCTTTCCAAGAACATTTACTTTACGTGGAGGTTTAAATAGAGCTCACATATCTTATTTTCAAACTGGGTTCTTTGTAGAACCATCAAGTAAAACATTCCTTACAGAACCTAGAATGTTTTTCTATGGCATCACACACACTCCTTTCTGACACTTTCCTTTTTTTCTATTTATGGCTCATTCTTTATGTAATGTTCTATTTTTAACACCAGACATGAGCAGTAAGCCTGTTGCCAAACTTGGAGTGTTGCACTTTCAGTCACACTATTAATGTGTTTACCTTTTGGAGTTTTAAAAAGTATGTTTTTCTTTGTATTCAAAAAATTCTTCATACAATAAAGAAGTCAAGTTGAAGGTTCTGATAACATTTCTGAATGGCTTGCGTGTTTCCTCCAGGTTCCTCCATCGTGTTGTTCCTGTAATCAGTTGAGAGTTTCATTTTCATTTGGCAGGAATGAGTTGCAGTAATGTTGCTTTGTCAGTGTAATGTACTTCCTGATTTGTCTTGATTAATTCTGAGCCAAGTTTGACAATGCCAGGGCAGATGTTTCCGCAGGTTTTGGTCAAATTCTTCTGTACCCTGTTCAGAAATATTAACTGAAGACCGTGATCTGGCAGAGCTGGTGGAAAACGTCTGGGCTGTAATGTTTTGGTCCTGCTCTTGTGTACAGTGAGGCTGAAAAGGACTGCTGAGAAGAGGCGTAGAGAACTGGGCAGGAAGCTGCACGCTGTTGGTTAACTGCCTGAAATAGAGGCAGGACTCTCACAGTTCCTTGTTCAGCCACTTTATAAAGGGAGTTAAACCGAACACAAGGACCTGACAAGGCTTAAATTATTAATGGGACAACCACTGTGGTACGTTTAAGTTTTTTGCATATTCGCTTTGGCTCATCCATCCCACTTTATGCAGGATGTGCTGCAGGCACGGACGTTACATGGAGGAAACTCATTCAGTTTCAAATGCAGGGATGCAAAAGATTGCTTTTTGTGGTTGATGTGCTTGATTGTCTTTTGCCTAATCCAGAGGGACTGATTCCTAGAGGCACATCAAACGGACGTGAGACAAAGAAGCATCTCCATGTGAAGATCCCTCATGCATCCAGCCTAACACAGAGGGTAGGTTTCTGCTTTGCATGATATAGAAGACTTCCTTTTCGTGAGAACCACAACAAATGATATGAGCTTTGGCCAATACTTACTCTTTGAAATCTTGTCTGTGCACAACAGAAGCTAATTACACCAAACTCCTTTGGAGGTGCCAACATGCCCACAATTAGTGCTGGTCCAGCTCGAGCCGAGGGCCGGAGGCTCTCTTGGGCAGTTGTGGTTCTGACCCTGGCTGCCATCACCTCATCCTCCCTGTCGGCCCTGTCCCTGTACCACGTGCTGGCTCTGCAGGCTGAGGTGGAGGGGCTGAGGACGGAGGTGAGCCGCAGGAGAGAGGAGCAGACAAGCGCACTGGAGGAGAGCGTGAGTGGTCCAGAGCGTCAGCAGCAGGAGGAAGACAGAGACAGAGCTGAGGTAAGAGTTATCCTGTGGAAGAAAAGGCCCGTGCCAGTCAGTGAGGTCAGGTCAGGTGAAATTCTGCCATTTCTTCCTATCACAATCATTTGTTAAGAGAGGAACAAAACACACATTCTCCTAAACCCTGGTCTGCAGCAGCAGAATACAAGCACGGAAGGTACAACAGCGCAAAATCAATACAGACATTAAACTATACATTACACTAAGCAAAACACTGCCAAACAATAAGTAGTCAGAAAGACAATAAAGACAAATATACAGTCTTTAGCAGGACAGCTGGAGCGGGCTGCAAAATTCTGAGACCATATTGAAGACCTGGAAATAAATAACAGAGCCATGTACAACTTTAACACTAAAAAAGGAAATGAGAAAAGATTTAATATTTTGATATTTAATTATTCACTATATACATAATATTTGTGCATTCATCCTAGGTAATTGAATTTGAGTTTTCATTCACTTTCAGGTGGATTTGATCTACACATCATAGGCTCTTGTACAACATGGCAGAGTCCACGCCAGTTTAAGTGCTGAGAATTAGAAAAACATAACTACTAAGTCATTTTGAAATGTGTGCAAATATTTCAGATACAATTATACCGATAATGCGCTTTGTAATGAAAAATGTCTGTTACGGGCAATGCGGAATAGAAGCGTTTCATCAGTGATCTCAGGCTTTGGAGCCCACTGTGCATGTTATTTTTACTTATTTTGTTTTGTTAAAAACATTTAGTAATGGTCTTGCAGCATCTGAAATGGCATGATGAGACGAGCACCTTTTTTTCAACTAAAATACTGCAGTGTAATAAAGACCCTTTATCTCTGTAGGGGCATATGAGTTGCCCATCATGTCTTTTTCATTCTAACCTATCTATAGGACCTGCAGACTCGTGATGCGGCGCCTCCTGAACTGCAAGCAGATGTTGGTGGGAGGCAGCAGGAGCACCCCAGCTTAAAAAAAAGAAGTGTGGGAAGTGAGTCCGGTCAGTTAGGCAAGCCCTTACTGGAGCTGAGCAGGGGACTTCCAGAGCTGGGTCTTCTGAAAACTCAGTCTGGCACCTTAGTAATTTCTCCTCTGTCTCCAGTCCGGCACAGAGGAGATGCGCACTTCAAAGAAGTTTACAGTTATTTTCTTCTCTCCTGTGTCTACTGCGCACATTAGAATGCGGTTTTAACGCTGACTCAGTTTGTGAAGAGGCAGAAAGCCAGATAGTGCAAGATTAAGAAGTCAACAAAACTACATGCGCTGGAGGCAGAAGTGCAGCCAAGCATAACGAAGTGTTTGCTTTTGTGCATCATGTTAGTTTTAGATTAAAACAGCAACGCCCAAACTTTTGGCCGACATTGGAAATTGTGCTTCACTTCATGTTTGGCAAGAGATGCTGGCATGGCATTTAATTCATCACATCAGTACATTTTTTCTTTGTTATTCTTTTCCACAAGGTACATTCACAAAAGTTACCAGACATATATAACAGCAAAATTGACAGTCTAACAGTAAATACCAATTCAGATATTGCAACAATACTGTCAGTAATTCATACAGAGGGTTTATTTATTGCCCCGGGGAGTTTTTACATTTGTTTTAATGGGAGAAACCTTTCAATTTCTTCTGTGTGCTTTATCGCCTTGTTCAGCTTGAGTTTGTTCTTGACTTAAGTTTCAAATTAGACTGTACGAACTATTCCATATAGAATCGTCAGCAGGTGTATAATAAATAAGAAATGCTCACATTGTTACATGACAGAGATTTAACATATATATTTCTCAGACATGCTGTATTTCCTGTGGACTTGTAAAAAAAAAGTATTTCTTCTCTGCATTGTTCAGCATTTCAGCCCTGCTTGCAGATGATGGCAGACGGCAAGAGGGAAGTCTTTCAGAAAGGTAATGGGGTTGCATGCTGTTCTATATTTAAAATATGAGATGTTCAAAAGCAGTACTTGGCATTTGTTCGTGGTCTGAAAATTGAATAAAACGCGTGTTGAATAAATAATGAAATAAAAGGTAATGACATCAAAAGGCTGGTATTAGCCTTCAGCTTCTCTTAAATGTGACTCTGCCCTTGGCTTTATTTTTTATTTTTTTATCTTTTTAAACTTTTGTCTGACATTTAGATATTCTCAATTTCTCCGTGATCTTTGCCCGCTTGTTTGCGCTGCTTAGAGTTTGCATTGCAGACACACACAGGGGTCCCATGGCAGACTGGCCTAAAACGAGGCTCCGCTCTAGATGAGCTTCAGGACGCCATATTGGTTAAAGAAGAGGGCTACTTCTTCATCTACAGTCAGGTAGAGCACTGTGACCACCCAGTCACAGAGGTAACATTTTAACAGAATTTAGTCCTAAAGACAAATATCCTTTTGCATAGATAGAGAAAGGGACCATTAGTCCACTAATTCACATTGTGTGCTTCTACTTTCTGTGATAGCTAGACTTGTATTGAAATGTGAAAGCTGTTAAATTTACAACTAAAATATATTTACCATCAAGTACAAGTAATCATATGTACAAGCTTTATATTTATATTAAAAAGAAAATTATGCAGAAGCCTCCAACACTCATCATATTTTCCATTATAATCTGAGATTTTTCACTGTTTAATGTGTCCAATCTTTGCCCATATTCCATCCCTTCAAGTTTCCTGCTTTCAGTTTTTCTGATCCATTGTCTTAAAACTTTTTCCAGCAAAACATTTATTCCAAGAGATCGGTCCTCAAGAGCAAATGTTTTTAGTTTTTTTGGTCTTTTTTTCAGTATGGTTTGTTGACAACTAAACATCCTTTCAGACCCACAACGGAAGATTTGAAATGGAGCTTGATTTGCTTTTCTCTTCAAAGATGAAGAGACTGTTTTTTTTCTGATGATCACAGTTTTGGTGGTCATTTGCTGGTCTACCAGGTCTTTGTTAGGAATTGCCTACTTTCTTTGCTTTTTCCTTGAATTTATCCTGTTTTTTAGCCAGATTTGGGTGCACATGAGAAAGAAAGGGAGCTAAGCTGTGTTAGAGTACCGTAGCTGCTGGTGTTAGTTTCCTTTTGAATGTGAACATGATGTCATTGAAAGCTTTGGGAATGGCCTGGCTTGGAAGAACACCAATGTAACTGGTTAGTTGTAAGACTGAAGGCATGGAACAGTTAATGTGGGAATAGGTCAAGGGTGGACAAAGGTTTTGATATTATACTCAAGGTCGGAGGCTTTTGTGTATTTTTCTTATCTTTCTTCTTTGTACACACTGACGTAAGTAAAATGTTACTCATTTATGCTTGATAATTGGTGTGCTTGATGTCTGTTTGGATGTTGTCACAAAGTGAAATATACAAAGTCTTCCGTCCTTTCACCAGGTGTTCTACAAAGATCCTACATTTGCAATGGGCCACATCGTGATCCGCATGAAGAAGAATGTGGTTGGGGATGAGAGTCAACACGTCGTTCTATTTCGTTGCATCCAGAGCATGAATTTGAAGGTTCCATATAACACCTGCTTCACAGGAGGTGAGGGCTCACTGTGCTTTACGAAACAGAGGGAAAAAATGTCACTTGCAAATGCAGGTAATATGGAACCTTTTGGCTTCTCTGTTTTTTCCTTAATCACAATCTACATTTAAAAATCACTTAGTAAAAATCACAATATGCAAACTATATCGTAAGTAGCGTTTACAACTAATGAGGTTAGTGAAACCATGAAACAGATGGTTTGATTCTACATTTAATATCCTCACCTCCTATGCTCATTTAGTTTATTGCTTCTAGTAAGTGTTTCACGTTTATCTGACAGCTGATTGTGTAAAGATCAAATGTGGAAAAGTATCTGCAGTAGACATTTTCTTTGTCCTCTGGTTTGTGGGGTGCAGGGATTGCGAAGTTGGAAGCTGGTGACCGAGTGGAGCTGCTCATACCTCGCCCTACAGCAAACATCTCTCTGGATGGAGATTCTACCTACCTTGGAGCTATCAAACTGGACTGACCTGTCTGAGGGAGCGACTCGGTCTAGAGAACAAGGTTCTTCTGAATGAGTGGATTTTACAATTGTTGCTGATATAGGACAAATGTGACTGGAGGCTGAAGGAATGATTAGAATGGGACTGGGCAAACGACTTTTCAAATATAGTGTTTCCTGCCATAACAGGGCTATCTGATGGATGTTTCAAGACCTAGCTAAGGGCTGGTTAACCCATGTGGTTATAGTAACTGAGGAACTGCTTCTGCACTGCTGGCACTGCTGTGCACACGGAGCGTGATAAATTTGGCTGTGCTTTGTATAGACCTGTGGATACCTAGACTGGGACTTAGGGCACAGTACATTAAATCAGTATTAGACTCGTAAAGTCATAACAAGAATTAGCTACAAGCTGTTGCTGCCATATCAAAAAATACTGATTAGGAACTGTTCAGAAATGTTCATAGTTACTTACATTTATTACCTTTTTTCTCTCTTCTCCTGAAAGGTTAAATAATAGAATTGAGAAATGTATATTATACACAAACATTTTCAAATAACTACCATTTTAAAATTAGTTCGGAATTGTTACTTACAAATGTAAAAGAATGTGTAATTTGACCAGGGGTTTTCAAACCCTTGCAAATGACTGTATGAGGTTTTGTTATGACAGAAGCTTATATGCATGCTTCCTTCCCACAGACTCTAGAAATATATACTTCTGCAAAGTTTCAGTAGAAGGCCAGCTGCACTGAGGTGTGCAATAAGAGGAGTTTTGTTTTTGGCACTCAGAATATTTCTTTCTCTGACTCATCGTTTATACTTTGCTTGTATTTCAAGGAAGCCATGGATGATGTGTGTAAACTGTAAGCTACTAAAGGGGTGTGCCTTCCCTAGTTCAGCATGTCTACGCACTCCAGGAAATCTGGAGGGGTTTCAAATCTGTAATGTTTTGCATTCTATTATCTGAAGAATAACAATCCTTTTTACTCTATAATATTTCTGAAATTTTAAAGACAGCCTAAATGTTGATGTTGCGCAACAAATGCAAGTGTAGTTGTACTTACAATCGTATTTTGAGCACTTTATTAGCCGAGCGCTTTAAGTATTTTAGACTGGTCTTGGTGTATTTTGAGATATTTTCAGCAGAGGGCAGCACTGGCGTGTGATTACACCACAACTCTTCAGCTTGGCTTTGCAGCCACAGGTTTTGAAAATTGACCATGTAAACTAAAATTAATCTTTGCCTTTAAATTTTTTTGTGTTCCAATCAATATGTTTTCACCGTTTTAGTTAGAAGTGACAACTGGAGATGGGTGTTTGTTGATTTCATTGCTCTGATACAACCAAGCTTAATTGACTTTATTTAATAGAAAATTTTATTAAACTTATGTTTAAATCCATTACAATTTCCCACAGCTTCTCTAAATTTTGGCTTTTGATGATGGGCATGTTTGAACTCCAGAGGGCACCGTTTTCCAAGAGAAACCTGACATGGCAGTTGTAACATGACAAATAACACTTGAAACATGGATTTCCAAATTTGGACATTATACATTTTTAATGTTCTAGCAAACATCACAGGGAATATAAAAAGTGATGAAAAGAAATGTGCTATTTCAGCAGCAAGACAATATAAGTCACATGGAAGGCTTATCCAGCTGTTTGAAAAATCAAATAAAATGTTTGGGTAAACACACCTCACAAATCTAAAGGAAGCTCTAGAATCTGATCAAAGTGCAGAAAGGTGAGCTGAATGCTTTCATGTCTGTTTGCTGCAGACATATCATATGCAACTTTGTTGAGTGGGCTAAATTAATGTGTGCTGTGGTGTGTTCACTGATGACAGAATGGTGGATTAACACTTCACTTCAAAAGACACATAGCTTTGTGAATGGTATATTATTGCATTCAAGCTAAACTGCGGAGTAGGACCTATCAGCTGGGTTATATTGAGAAGGAACATTTTCTAAATGCTATATAAAATGTGTGGTGCATGTTATATTTACATTATTATCAGTATCAACAGATTATTGTTCAAAAGTATCACCATCACACCAGTTTGACTTATAATTTACACTGATATTCAAGTTCTTTTTTGTGTGTACACCTTTAAGCGTGTATTCTTCATAGCTACTGTAAAATTGCCTGACTTACTTTCTTTTTACTGGTTTTCCATACCACTATTGAATGTCACCTAAATGTTCTTGACTTCTGTGTATCATATTTCACTGATTTATTTTTGTTGTTTTTTTTAATAACAAAACAGAATTTGCCTCTTTTGGATTGGCTGCAGTATCTCCCCAGCAAGGACAAGCGAAAAATGTAGTGGAAAGGAATCCTTAATAATGTGCAGCAGTCATGCTCATGAATTGTGAAAAAATAGAGAGATATTTCCCAACAAGGAAAGAGCATGGCTTCTTTATCCCTTTAGATCAATAATTTTTAAAAAGCTTAAAGTTTGCAAATATTACTACATTTACAAATCTGTATACTGTGAAACCTGAAAAACAGAACAGCATTTCTCAAAGAGTGAGGGACAGTTCAAGTACTGTGCTGATTTAAAATTAAAATTCTAATGAGTAATTTAAGAACCGAGTGCTGGATATGTTTTCCCTTATGAATATTTTTAGTGGTGCTACAGTGCCTGCAGAGTGAAATGTTGAGTTGAGCACATCTTTCTGTTATTCTGTTGGTGTCTTCTCTGTATATCAATAGCAATAGCCTTCTTATTTCTCACTTCTCTCTGATAAAATGTGTCTGCATGTTCCCACCCTGTATTTTTCATACTGGGCTACGTTAGCTCACTACATATCTCTGAGGGGGGTCCCTGTAGAATACAGGCTCTACCACACTGATGTTTCGTTCCTGCCAGTTTTGAGGTGGTATTTTGAGAAGGTTCATTCTTTTTATCAATCTGTTTTGAGTGCAAACCCTGGGAAACTCAATTTCATTGAAATAAACATGTTTGCCATAGTGTGTAAACACAGAAGTTTCAAAACATACAGTTCACTTGGTCCACACATTCCACATACAGAAACTTTGCTGTAACTAAGCATATTTTGAGTTGTTTGGAGTGATAGACTTGCTGTAAACCTAAGATTACAGTATACAATATGGCAAGCAATATAAAAAAGTTTCATAAGGCAACACTGTTCTTAAAAGAAAATGTTTGGCTGTTCTGTTTAGCAGTTAAAATCAGAATGAGTCAGGAATTAGCATGGATCTCTTCCATTCCATGGTGTATTATTGTGTGAATCAGGGAGTATCAGGGAGAGTCTCTGCGAAGGCTGAGTGTCTGTACTTGATGACAGGTGGTGGTGGTGAAACATAATTGGTTGATATTATTTTTCTCCACCTGCTGGTGCAGAATGCCATCAGACTTAAGACAGCAATGCCTGACAGGCTGTGCCTAATCAGTATATAACTGCTAAGACTTCTGGAGTCTTCAAACATCCAGACCTGGAAAGAACTCTGCATAGAAAAAAAAAAGGTTAATAATGTGGTATGTTTTCTGTAACTTACATAGGCACATGAGCTAACAAGGTGAAGTTGTATCTCTGCTTGAACATCTTTTCATTAGTTTTTAAATCTGTTTTGGATGGTAATTGTAAGCACACCCCTAAAGTGGAAAAAAAACATTCATGATGCAAGAGGTTTGCATGTTTTGTGGCAATTGTGCATGCAAAAATAGTTCTGGGTGTTTTACTGTAAAGTGAAAAATGAAAGGTTCTTGAGGGTTCTTGGGGAGTTTTTGTTGTTGTTGAGGCCGCTGGCTGTACTTTCCCCTGTTATACATCAGTGTCCAGCCTTAATGTCAGTCAGATGTGTTTGTAGCACCCTAGTTTGTCAGTGTTTTCTGTCATAGTTAGCTTCCACTCATTTGATTGTCATGATGCCTCTCCACTGAAGGTGTGCCTTCACATATATTTAAAAGTCACATTTCACCACACATTGTAAGTGTATAACTGTGTATGTAGCAAATAAACAACTTGAATCTGATTCATCAGCCCAGGGAAAAGCTTGAATGTTACTTGATCACGATGAATCACACTTTTGTTTCAAATTATTTAAAACAATACAAAAAATGTTCAATCATTAATTTTATGCCAACTTGTATTCAGTATGTTTAGTGCTTCATAATGATTAAAACAGTATCACTTCAATTCACATTCATTAGAACTGCTTTTTGGTATAAAGAACTATACAGGACACCCAATCAGAAAAGTGTTCATTTATGAATATCAGTATAAAAGTATCAGTTATGAAAACAGCCTGTTTACTTCTAAGGGATTAAGAGAAGTTGGAAAATGTAAAAAATGTTAAATGTTAACAACAAAAACATTATATCTGAACCTCAAATAATAAATGAAAGGACAGGTTATGAGCCCTTGTGTTTTTAATTGTATACTGTATTCTGTTCCATTATTACATAATCATTGTGCATCAGTAAAGGTTTGCCAAGATATTCCAGATGAGCTTCCACCCTGCTTGAAGTTTTATAGCAAATTCATAAGATCCCCAAAAGACCACCCAGTGATAGAACAGCATACAGAGGTGTCATTCAAGGAGCCGGGGGAAGTGATGTGTGTTTTAGAATTTTCCTCCCCTGCTGAAGTATTGACTCCTCAGAAGGGCAAGTGGGATTCAGTCTAAAGATCCGATCGCCCAAACACGCTCAAACCTTTTGGGAGTTTGAATGGAGATCAATGCGTCTGTCTCTGTGAAGTCGTTTGCTTCACTTCTTTTGATTATTTTTCAGAGGAAAATTGCCCAGACAGATGCTCCCTTTAAAACAACCCGTTTCATGGAATTGATCTTCCTCCTGAAAATAACTACGCTTTTTAAGTGCATGTCGTCAAGTGTCATTGCTCAGACTGTCTCTGATTATTTGAATGATTTTCAGCTCTCCTGCTACTTTGTTGCTCTCTTTGCATTGGATTTTGCTGACTGGTAAAGATGATGGTATAGACCATGAAAATGTGGTCTAGTCTGTTATATAGATTCTGCTTGGGGATTTGTTGAAGCTAGATGCAGAAAACTGTTTTTTAGATGCTGCTATTCCTCAGCTTTATTTATATTTACATTTACGGCATTTAGCTGACGCCCTTATCCAGAGCGACGTACAACGACGTACAACAGTGCTCAAGTAATCCACAACTTTATGGATTTCACCTATTTTGTAGGAAGCTGTTAAAAGGAATTTTAGCTGTGTCCATAATGATATAAGCAGTTATAGATGGTTCCATAAAGAAATCTTTATATCTTTATATCAATAAAGATTCATATCTATAATGCCTTGAGTCATAAATGAGGTGGTCAATTCAGTCAATTCAAGTATTGAAATAATGAATAATATCTTTTAGTATCTCAATTTGCACAGTGTAAAATATTATTTTAATTTGAATAAAATGACAGCAATTAGTTATAGAACATGTACTCCAAACTTTGATCTGTATTGTAGGATTTCTGAGAAGGAGAAAAAAAAGAAATGAAACCAGATGACCTGAATAACTCCCATATTTACATTTCTTTAATTTCTTCTTTTCTTTTTCCCTTGCCTGCACCTCAAGTTAGTACCGTTATCAAAGAGAAGGAAGGTGGAGGGATTTTGCAGCTCAACCATTTTTGTCTTGTGTTTAATCAGCATAAACTGACACACTTGCTTATTTACAGCAGCGGAGGCAAAAATCAGATGCAGCAGGAGTGTTTTACAGCAAAGACTCAGGCCATGAATTTAACATAAGTTGTGTGTTATGACAGGTTCTGCATACAGTTTAATCCTCGTCGCTTAAATATTTAAACAGGTTTAAACATTAAGCGAGTGTAAGTGTGTGTGGAGTACTGAGCACTTGCACAGGGCGGGCTATTATTGAAAACAGGTTGTTTTGATTAGCATGCTCATGTTTACCACCTGTTCTTCTCCTCCAGGGCAACACTATTCCTGTCCATTTGACACTGAATAACCTTGTCCACTACCAAAGGTTTCCAATGCCTTTGGTTTTCTCCTTCCTTAAACAACTGTCTGTAAAGGATGATTAGGCACCACTAAGAAGAATCCAGCACAGCACAGTGGATTAGGATTGGAAGAAGTGGAGAAGACTCGCCGCAATCACACTGGGTTAAATGTTAGTCCTGAGAAAGCGGCGGAAGACAAACAGCTGGGTGTTGGAGAGAGGTGCTAGCGCAGAGAGAAGAGAGAAGTGGAGAAGCAGAAATGGCTGAAGCTCTAGGCTTGATGGGGAGAAGGGCTCGGGCTGGGTCGAAGCGAAAGGCCAAATATGTGATCGGCCGGCGCCTTTGAAGGCTTTATAAAACGGAGCATCTGGCTACGGGAATGCCTATTGAATCGGAGGGGTGTGGGGATTGGTGGGCCTGATGGCTGAATGTGTCAGCCAAGCTGCTTCCCCCTCCCAAAAATGTCTTTGTGTGCTGCCATGGCAACGGCTCGCATGTTGGCGGAAACTGATGTCATTGTGAATGTGGCTGTGAGGAGGAAAAAGGGAAGGGGGCGATGAAGGGAAGGAGAAAGTGGCAGAGGCATTTTTTTTTTCCAGCAGGAAATGAAACAAGCTGTGTACACTCTGTGGCCAAACACTGATGAACTCGTTCACACATGCTCATTAACATGCACACACATTTGCACTAAATTGTTGAACCCGTCCTCATTTCGCTCTGACCCCTAACCAAGCGTAGTGGATGTCTCAGCCCTCCTGCATATTTCTCTACGTATTTGGTCTGTTCGGGCCACTCTCCTGCTTTTATACTCTGGTTTGTATCATTTACTCACCCAATCTGTCTTTGTACATTCTCTCCCCCCATCCCCCGGGCCCTGCTGATTAATGAGAAGGGCTAAAGGTGATGACTGAATCTGGATTATCCCTTTTCTGCATCACCCTTTACCACAACACATTCCTCAAACCAGTCCCAACTCCCTACACAATTATATTGGGGGTTTTTAGGTTGCATTGTCAAAGTTTCATATTAAAAAATTGTTCTTGTTTTTTTTTTTTTTCCAATCAAAATTTAATTTTTTGATTTGTGGTTGCTGTAAAAGTCCACCTGAAATTAAAATGACCTTTTCTCCCCCATGTCTTTGGTTTGACAATTCATTATACCAGTTCATTTTAGGGAAATATTACTGATTTTCTGAACTCTTTAACTGAAGTCTAGTAGCTTTTGCCCACTCTTAATCATCTTCCTTTTTTTGGAAGACATCATAATGCACCAATGGTTTGTGCACAGCAAATGAATAGAAACTGTGCACAAGAATTTGCAGAAAAATGTCATTATGTAAGTTTGTATACCATAGAGGGTGTCGACTTAATTTCACATCAAAACGATGAAATGTTCTTTGACCAGAACTGTTCAGATTTCAGAATAAACTCTATCTCGTTGTCTGTAATTGAAACTAGGCAGGCTGGAAATGGATAATGCACATGGCAAAACAGAACCTCAAATGAGGTGGGAGCTATGGTTTCTTAATAGAAAGAATGGGAATTTTGCCAGTGTTCTGTGAAATGCATTCAACTTAGCAATCATTACTATGGAATAAATAATTTGTGCCTAGAACATTTAATATCTTTCAGATATTACCCCATTACAGGGCCACCAAAATTTCCAAGTAGCTACATTACAAACACTGCTGCACACCTGAGTTTCGCCTTCATCCTCCTCACCAGCTTTTGCAGAAACAGAGCTGGATTTTTCATCAGTTCTGTGTTCATGCTCTCCTAAATGGTCCATTCATTAGCTATTTACCTCTGTGCTTTCAGCTCAGTTGAGAGGGATTATGTGATTATGAATTTGGTCAATTATGGAAACTGTGGTTGGAATAATGGACCAGGCTTTTCCATAGACACTGCTGCTATGCACATTGCTCTGGATTGGGTGTGTGAGTGTGTGTTACATTAAAGTAAGAATACGTAAATGTGTAGATGATTGTGACATGTATGATAGTTCTTGGTAAAGACAGCGTCTGCTGAATTTTATGTTGATTTGTCCTTCAGTGAAGCAGCCCTGCTGAGATTATTCGTGCACAGTTTACAGAATTGTATTTGCACTGTGTTTAGCTATTGAAGGAGCCGCCTTTTAATAATTCATGTGTCTGAATGGCATTTTGGTCTTCGCAAAGTGGAGAAAGAAAGAGAGCAGGTGAGGCAAAGTGAGGGCCTATTTATCAAACCCTCCATGGCCGGACATGGACAGTGAAAAATGTCCTGTTCACAACATTTTCCTTCAAGGCCTTCTGCTTCAGCTGGCAAATGCGAAATGGGATTAGAATGGAATAAGAAATGCCTCCACTATTCGCCAAGCCCACATTACAGATTCTCTCTCCTCCGGGGTTGACATTCTGCAGATGGTTGTGCTGGGCTTGAAAAGGTTCGCTCAGATTGACAGATGTGAAGATTTTTAAAGTGATGGCTGGACGGCGAAAGATTGGGTGTCTGTTATATTTCAGCTGTTTTACTGACCCACTTATGTCATTTTTAGTTGGGTCCCCATGGCTACGTAAAGACATTTGAAGCACATCAAATGCAGTGAGAGGAAAAATAGTTATTAAGTTGGCTTTTGGCATGATATTAAAAATCTATGTTTCGAGACCTTTAGAACGCGAGTGGCCAAGTGCAATTTGTACAAACTGTTTTTGAGCTATCAACAAAACAGAGAGAGCTGTCAAAGACAGTTTTTTCAAAGATATGTTCTCATAGTTCACATGTTCAACACCTGGAGTTCTGAAATTAGCATGTAAGTCCCTGCTGTGGGCCTGTGAGACACACCAGTAAGAGCCAGGAGGCAGTATGATCACTTGGAGTCAACACTGCTGCAGGGTATAAAGGAGTCTCTCGCCCATTACTGCAGCAACATTCTCTGTTCTTCTGAAAAGGCTTTTTTCTACATTGCTGTGATGATCTGTCTGAATTCAGCCTCAAGAGCATTAGTGAGGTTACGAAGTTAGTTCTGAATCACAAACACCACTCCAACCCATCCCAAAGGCGTCTATCACTCAAGAGAGAACACAGATCCACTGGCCCACGGTCCAGTGCTAACATTCCTCTTCTACACACTGCTACCAGCCTCCTCTAAAAACTACACTCCTCCTGTCCTATATTTCACACTCTTTCTCTTCTACACACTGAACCCCGTCTCTCACACAATCAACACTCCTCTTCTACACACCATGCTCTCCCCTCTTTCATTGCACTCATCCTTTTCTACACATTGCACTCATCCTCTCCTATATTTGTTGCAAAAAAATGCCTCTTTGGTTGTCTTTGAGATCTCTCCACTTTCAAGTGTTTTTGCATACCCAGCAGGTGTGTGACCTCTCTTGACTCCTCTTCTTTCTTTCTCCCTCTCTTATTCTCTCTTTCTCTCTTTCTTTTTGTTTTTATCTCTGTCTCTCTCAGTCTCTCAGTCTCTCTCTCACTGTCTGTCTCTGTCTTTCTCTCTCTCAGTCTCTCTCTGTCTTTCTCTCTCTGTCTCTGTTTTTGTCTGTCTCTCACTCTCTCTCTCACTCTCCCATCCCTCCCTCATTCTCTCTATGTGAGTTTGTTCTGGAAGCTCAAGCACTTTACATTGTTGTAGAATTGCCTTGGTGAGCGCAAGAACAGCACGAGTCGTGTGAGCGGAAGAAGCGGAAGTTGATTCTGAGAACATGGGGCCAGAACCTCACAGCAATTTCATGCTACCCTTCCTCCCCCATCTTTTTCTGCATGAGTTTGGAGCAGCCAGGGCCATGTGCAGTAGCCAAGGGAGGAGTGGAGTGGACAGAGCAAAGGACAGGGACATAATTAATAACCCTGCTCCCTCCTCCTCGTCTCCTCCCTTTCTCCCTGCTCCTCCTCCCAGTGCCACACATTCAATTCCATGGCCAGCAGAAGCCCTGTGTCACTGTTTCAGAGCAGCTGGTCTCTGCTAAGCAGATGTAATTAGAGATTTTGTGTCTGCCTCTCTCTCTCGCGTGCTCTTCTCTCGTCTCTCTCCTGGCTCAGTCAGCCCTCCACCTTCAGTCTACTCCAAGATTCAGTTCTGCTGAATGTGTACTCTTTCTCTCTCACTCTCTATTTAGTAGAGCAGAGTTTCTGGATCGTAGGGAACAGAGTGTGGTGGAGTGCGTCTTTCTGGCACTGGGTTTGTGATCAGCATATCTGCCTCTAAGCGTTCTTGCCCACAAAGAAATATTCTCAGCACCTTTCAGTGGATGTTGCTGATGTTCTCTGAGTCACACAGTGCTGAGTGAGGATCATGGGACTGCAAGGTGGAGCAGTACTCTGAGGTGAGGATGTGTGCCTGTGTGCTTGATTGTGTAATGTGTTGTGCTGGCTTTGGTTTAAAAGAAACTCCACACCTGGTGCACTTTTGAAGTGTGCTACTTCTAACTGCAATAATAATTCAGGACTCATCAACAAGCACTAGGTTTGTGCATTGACACCTGTGGGTGATATTTGGGATGTTTTAGAATGTCTTATCAAGCGTCTTTGAGTATTTTGAAAAGCGCTTTATAAATTGAATGTATTATTATTATTATTATTATTATTATTATTATTATTATTATTATTATTATTATTATTATTATTATTATTATGGTTATTATGGTTATTATTATTATGGTGATTATTATTATTATTGACTCTGTTCTAGCATAGCTCCACATGGGGCAAATCACAACAGCCAAGAATTCACCTTCAGCATGGATAATGCTGTTAGCGCTTCATTATTACACCATTGATTTGGTTCTAATTCTCATTATCAAAATGATTTGAAGACATGGCTGCAAAAAAACCATCCAGGAAACACTAAAAGCTATTAAAATAACTGAAACTTTTATGAACCCTTGCACTTCTTTAAGGAAACAAGCATCATCCGTTTATCCTGTTAAAACACCAGTACCTTAGATTTGGCAACTTTGTATTTGAAGCAATGCACAGATGTTGAAACTACAATTTTTTGTTTGATTTGAAGTGGCCGAAAGGTTTTATTCCAGGAAACATCCAAATGAAATTCCTTCTGTTCCTTTCTGACTTATATCTAGTTAGCTAACATAATGCCTATTACTATCATTGTCCAATAACAAGCTAGAAAACAGAAGAAAAACACACTCAACAGACATAAAGAACAGGAAAAATATGTCAGAGTCAAAGTGACACAGCCTGTAAGCCAGCTTTACATGGAGTCTTAAACTCTGCATTAGTGAACTGAATCCCACTTGGAGGTCTGTTTTAGTTCTGTGCTTACAGTGGACAATATCAACCTGTTAAGCGCTGACCAAACTCACTTTACAATCAGTTTAATATGCTTGTGCATCCTCATTTTGTGTGAGAGTGTGTAAGGAGCAGGAGGTTGCCCTGGTTTGGGAAGACGGCAGGCCACCCCTCCAGATGTCAGCAGTGGCCGGGTTTGACCCTTTGACTCAATGATGAATGAGAGCCCTACAGCTGCCTGTCAATCACTTGCATGCATAGCAACAGTAACCTCCCCCCTCACAGAGCCAAAGCTTTCCTCTCTTCATCAAGTGTAGGTAATCAGTAGAAACTGCTTGATATACAACTCACCATCTTAGCAATGGTGGAATGCCATGAACTAAAGCAAGAACCAGAAGGTCTTGTGTTAATTTGGCTTTTACAATCTTCATAAAAATTCATGCAACATACAATATGGTTCAGGCAAATAGCACTGATAATAAACAAGTGTTCGGTGCTGCAATACACTGGTTGTTATCTGACCTAGTTTAGTCTGTTGAATAATATTTCAGCATATTAGCCCCTTAAACCTCAAGACCCATTTTGTAGGCCCATATGTACACACGACACTCATGATTTTCCCCTAATTTTCAAATCGTTTCAGCATTATGCACTTTAATGTCTGATACGTAAAACTAGGCCAGTGGCTCCTCTGCGTGTTTGTGTGTATTCGGTTCAAAATGGGTAGAAAAGGCAGTATCAGAGAGATATGAGCCCACAGATGGTGTGTTTTGGGAACTCTGCTGTTTCTGACATGCCTTCAGTTTAGAGGCTCCGGTGGGGGAGCTGGAACAAATCCATTACATTAACCTGATTTAGATGGGGCTGCCTCAGCTGCACATGAGTGCCCCCCACCCCCTTTTCACTCACTCTACCTGTCCTCCTTACCACATTGCTAATCTGAGTCCACCTATAGCTTGCCAGGTTGTTCTAGATTTGAGCGGATGATTTTTTTTTGGGTGAGATCACAGTATGGGGTCCTAACTCTCACTTCCCGTAGAGAAAGAAATCGCTGCTCATTTTTCACCCTTGTTCCATGATTTCTTTGGAAATTTCATTCCTCCACACTCATTTTCTATCATTTTTCTTTCCATTTTTTACCCTTCTCCTCTGTCATCTTTGTCAGCAATGCACAGAAGCAAGGCTTTGGAACACACTGACAATCTAATTGAATTGTATCCCACCTCCTCCTGGAACTGCTGTGGTGGATCACTTTTCTTTGGTTTTGCGCCGCTGACTGATATCTCCCACTGACTCTTCAGACATGCTTCGTCTACGAGCTGCGGCCATGTTTTCATCAGTAAGTTTGCATGGGAGCTGAGACTTCACACAATGCCAGGGAAGAGAAGAGTAAGGTTTAAAGGCTGGCCCAACAATTTTGATGGAAAACTCAACAGTCAAACAAATTCTCCTTCTTCTTTAGTTGATCCCACAAAACAATATGATTCCTCTGCAAAAATGCCTCAGTGCTGACGCTGAATGAGTTGCAATTCATTGTCTCAATTACAGTTGAAATTGGCAGAAATAAACTACGCTATTTACCTTGTGAATGCCAGATGTAAAAACAAACAAAATAAATAAAATAACCTGAAAATTCTATTAAACTTCTATTAAACTTCTATTAAAATTGTATTCAGCCCTGGTATTCTGCTCATTTTTTGTTTTGAAGCTAGTACTTGAGAGGTCTGAGAACGAATAACATAATTCTATTTATTCATTTGTATATAGTTCCTGACAATAAAAAGCAAGTATTTGCATCTGGAGTTGATATTATGAAGTTTCATGGTCACCTCAAGCCTCTCAAGGCCTATGGCAGTAAGAGGTCCCTGGATTCTGTTTAATCTGTAATCCATCCCTTCCTATGGGGTGTGTATGTGCAACATAATTGACAAAGGAAACAGCTCCATGTCTTGATTGCTGAAATGTTAGTGGTAAAAGTTTTCATCATTTTTTTGTTCTTCTGTTTACTGGCACACCTATAAGCGATGTTTGCAGAATTCATTTGGGCCAGCTGTTGGCACAGAGGACTTTGGTGCTGGTCATTACTCCTATTAATACTTGATTTATTTCACAGCAGTGACTTTGGCCTGTGAGTATCTCATAAGTATCCCTGTCAGAGACCTGACGAATGTCCTGCCATAGTGGGCACGGAGAGATTAATGTAAAATAGTTCCCCCTGGCACACGGCTCAGCTGAGACTAGCCTATCTGAGCCCATTATCAGAGGAAGACCAGTTGGGTGATGGTGAAATTGGGTAAATTAGAGGCGGATGGGTGTGGTGCGCGAACCTGCAAATGCTAGGTTGGGCTTTTACGGTGGCGAAGCCGGAAGTGCTGGACCGGAATCTTTGTCCTGGTCTGTCATGTGTGGAGTTAGCATGTTCTCCTAATGGTGGTGTGGGTTTCCTCCAGGGTCTCCGGTTCTCCAGTCCAAAGATATGTGTATCAGGTGAATTGGGGAATCTAAATTGACTGTAGGTGTGAGTGTGTGTGTGACTGGTGTGTGCAGGCTGTTGCCCTACACATGGTAAATCCCTGCCTTACACCAATTGGCCCCCGGATGGGCTCCAGGTACCTGCAACCCTAGTGAGGATTAAGTTGTTACAGAATGCAAGTGAGCAACTACATATTTATCTGACACTGACACTTTTCGGAGTAAAGAGCTTTGCAATTCTGATGTTACAGCAGGTATCACTGATGTCGAAACAAAACCCTGTATATACATTTTTGTTTTTATATTGTGTGAAACTTTCATGACCAGTGGGCGAACATAAATAGTTCAAAATTACTTTGAGTAAAATCTTGTTACATTACATTTCAGTGATGAGAAAAAAATGTTCTGTGCAAGCATGAACTTACCAAGTTAATTTCATGCTTTCTAGTGCAATTAATTAGATTTTTTTTCAATTATCTTAAGATATGTCCTAAGGTGAACAAAGACAAGGAAATACACCTTGTTAAGTTTCAGAACATCTAGGTTTGTTACCATTAGCTGGCTTTCATGGGGTTATTTATTTTGCAGAGTTAATCATTTCCTACTTTCCTGATTTTACACTGTTAAGTCAGATTTGAGTCCAATAGCCATACCCATCGATACTTAAAATCATGTGTTTTATAGTATGGTAGCATAAGGCACAACCTAAGAACCAGTAAAGTGTGTTTTTTGTGTAGTTAAGTAAGTTCAAGTAGGAGGCAGTTGTCCCCTTCTCATATTACCAAAGCTTCATCGTCTGCTAATTATTCATACAACTAATCCCCAAGATCCACCATTAAAACACATACCCACACACACAACCCCATGAATAATTCTCCTTAAATAATGTTCCTCATTCTGTAACAATATCTCTGTTGTAGTTTGTCTGGGATGTTTGCTATTCACATCAACATGCTTAAAAGCAAACCCTGTTTTAAACCCTGAAACTGTTTCATCATAAAGGTTTCCTGTGTTTTTCATTTTTGTGTCTTTATTGGCATTACATTGCCAGACTATTTTAGCATTGGTTAGACCCCCTTAGTCTATTGTGGCTTACTTGTCAACGGGAATAAGCTGGAACATCTTCTATTTCTGTTGAATTCATCACAAAGACACATTAATAACATTATCTCTGCTAAACTGTGGGCATCCTGAACAATCTCAGATTTTCCCAAGTGTGGATGATGAACCAAGGCATACAAAAAACAAACAAACACATAATTCTGTTTAAACTATTGTAGGTACATTTCATGTCCAGTATTCTTCAATATATTCAATAAAAAAAAAGTGCATTTCAAAATAAATAACAGTCACAGAACATATATGTAACATTTAGTGTGCAACCCTTTTCTAAACAAAAAGTAGATGTGTTCAACCCCACTGCAGCAATGTTGCAAATTCTACATTTTGGACATACTGCCATGCGTCAACTAAAAAACTGGCAAAGCTTTATTTAGTGGAGTTACAGGGAAGGGCAGTTTGTTCTTTTCAGGGAGGAAAAATTCAGCACTACAAGCACTAATTAAATGTTTTATGGGCTTGTGACATTTATGTTTATTTTCCTAGGTGCTTTCCAGTCCACAGATGCACTCACAGACCCTCACCCTTTGGCTCTGGAGTCCCTCTGGTCTGCTGTCTAATTTTAGGCTGATGAGTAGAGTAGCTTGGCTTACTGTATTTCCTATTGGGTTCCAGTGGCATAGTCCAGCACATATCCCTTTCACAGGTCCTACGTTTGCTCTGCTGGCTCATGACTGGTGAGTTAAAGAGGTCAAATCAAATGCTGAGATGAGTGACCACTGCATTGTGAGTAAGCTCTGATATGGGATCTTTCAGTTTATCCACACAGCCTTCCATGCAAAAATGCAGATGTTTTGATGCCTTATGGAGCAAAGATGTGGAAAGGAAAGTTAATCTTTAGGAGAGGATGAGCATTTTCTTAGAGGAAGCAAAACCCGTTGGTGCCATTTGATAGGTGGCCTTACGCACTGTGTTGCTCTTTGCTGTGCTATAATTAGCTGTGTCAGGGTCAGTGTATGGGCCTGTCCA
>JBBMFX010000002.1:9234643-9252867 GCA_037832545.1 Rhabdalestes septentrionalis | reverse complement strand
TATCCATCTATCTATCTATCTATCTATCTATCTATATATCTCTCTATATATCTCTCTCTCTCTCTCTCTCTCTCTCTCTCTCTCTCTCTCTCTCTCTCTCTCTGTCCATCTCTGTCCATCTCTGTCCATCTCTGAGCATCTGCCTACCTAAACAATTTGTAGCACCTTAATTCCTTGGTAAATAGGTCTAATTATAATAATCACCTGATTGTACATATTTGAAATTATTATTCAGACAGACCATGATCTATCAGATAGATGGATAGATGGATAGATAAATAGATAGATAGATTGATTGATTGATAGATAGATAGATATATTGATAGATTGATAGATAGATGAATCAGAAATAATAAATAAACTTATTAACATTCATTAACATTTCTGCATCAGATTTACAGGGCAGCATCATCTTTATCTTTTAGTTAGACACATTACTACCTCTGATATCAGTACATATTTTCTCTTGCTGAAGAGATATGTAAGCTTTGCATGATTTTTTTTTATTGTAAGCCCCTGTGCGCACACAATAGGGTATTAAAGCATTTCATGTTAGTGCAACATTGTTTTAAGTACAAAGTAAAGGTAGCTAGGAAGACAATCAGCCCGTTAAGCCAGATTAGTCTTGCACTTTACTGGTTTGTATTAAATGAACAAAAATTGAACAATTAAATCATAAATCATAATTCTTTGTTTGGCAGCTTATCAACATTTAAAATGTCACAATAACATTTGGCCTGATGGAAGATTGACGTTCTTTCTGTCATTTTGTTAAGAAAACATTCTGATTAAAAACATTCTAATTCTCTCTCTCTCTTTCTCCATCTAAGGTTGTTTCCAGCTATGTAATGTCTTCAGGCAGAACATGGAGATAGACCAGTGTCTGCTGGAGTCTCTGCCACTGGGTCAGAGGCAGAGGCTGGTGCGACGCATGCGGTGTGACCAGCTGCGAGCATATTATGAGCGGGAGCGCACACTGCAGAAACAGAGCAGCCACAAAACACGCATCAACCATCGCAAGAAGCATACCATCAGCTTCCCTCTCCCACACATCCTCCAGGATGCCATAATACGCCACGATGACAAAGAAGGTGAGGACAAGGCCTTTCAGTCCAGTTAAATCCAATTCTAGTTCATTTTCCCTATTGGTGTGACCCATTTGAGTCATTTATAGTAATTGCTAAGAACAACCACACCCTTGAGAGGACGTGGACTCAGTCCCAATTACTCTGAAATGTTTTGTTTGTGGTGGGAACAAGGTCTGACCATGCAACTACCAGGGATATAGAGCTAAAAAGATTTGAGGTAAATCGCTTGTGTAGCCAGAAATAATGACAAAGTGTTTCATAGCCAGCCACGCATACATGTACATTCAAACAGATGGCGAGAAAATGCCATTGACAAACCATGCATTGCAAGCTTGTCTTCCGTTTAACTTGATGGTTGGCATGTCATTGTATGAGCTCAGTGTTAGCTCCCTTTTTCAGCGCAGTGTTCTTCGGAAAGTGTGAGGCAGTAAAGTATTTTCAAGATGTTTCACTGTATTCTGGAACTATTTTGCCTGCTACATTGCCCAGGTATTGACGGCTATGTGCAAATGCCAACCCGGCCAATGCTACATGTTAAATTGCATAGCAATGTTTCTCTCACTGAAATATGTGCTAGTCTAGAACACAGCACCTTCTAGCTGTATTCACTTACTTGCTCTTGCCAGATATATTGACATATGATCAAAATACAAATATTCTGGCATGGTTTGTGGTGATGCACGTTTTTGTGATGAAAAGACACCAAACCAAACAGTTAAAAAGCTCATCAACTGACTCACAGCAAACAAGATATAGGTGTGATATAAATACCTTTATACCCCTTTTTAGATTATGCTGGTACACAGAAATGCTGTAATTGTATGTCAGATATGGAGACCAATAATTCTGACTGTGTTCTTGCTATTCTGGACAGTGGTGATGAGACAGGTTGATTAAAATTTAAGTTTAACTGTATTTTCATAGTGCGTTCAGCTTGTTTATTGAATAGAATGCAACATTCATATTCCACTTAGGTTCAAATTCCACTGTAAATGACATAACATACTGGCAAACATAATGTGCAAAAGTATTCAAGTTACATATTCAAATTGTTTAAAGCCATTTGTCTTATCACATTTCTGTTTTTTTTTTTTTTTGAGCTGGTAAGAAAAACACAGGTTTGGTTCCAAAGTTCCCTTTGAAGCTTGAAAAAGTATTGATTGAGTCAGACCAAGTGTTTGATGGGAACTACAGGTAATACTGGGTTAGAAAAAAAATCCTGTCCAGCCAAACAGCTTTAAAATATAGTCTTCGCAGGTGTGCAAGACTTTTACACAGTACTGTATCTTGTGCAGGCGGACAACTTGATGACAGGTTATCTTAATATGTTATATTGTAAATTCATATAGAATTACACCCATTTATGACAAATAGGTAGTAGGGATCTAAAACTAAATAAATGAATGTGCAGGTGTCTATTTTTTATTTGTTTAAATGTTGATGTCCATTATAATTTCTTCCACTGCTTTAGTGTTTCAAAGCAAATGTGTAATTGCAAAATCAGAAGCAAGAGCCATTTTGCTGCTCATTTTATATAAAAAAGATTTTAATTTAATTAAATTCAGTTTAGGACTGCAGAAATATGTTTGTCATGACTCTAGAAGACTAGGGAGCTGACATTCTGAGATAGAAACATAAATTAAGCCTATATTGGAGGACTGTCCAATGGGAAATCCATCAACACTTTTCCTGTTGTTCAAGCTTGACTTTAGGCTTACGTTATCAGATTGAACGGAAAAATCCTGCTTTATAAAACCCGTCCCAGGAAATTATAATGGGTGTATGCATGGGGGCCCAGTGTGTGTGTGTGTGTGTGTGTGTGTGGGCATATGCATGCGGGCACCGCCCAGATGGTGAAAAAGGCCAAATTAATTTCCAACAAGGCGAGGAGTCACTGGCTCCGCCATTAGCCTTCGGGTATTAACTCATTCTTCACACTGATTATAGCCCAGTCAAAAGGCTAATATTCCGAGCGTGACGTCCCACTCTCGGCACAGGCGAAAGAAATCTTATCAGGAGTGTATAGACCAGAGGTCTTGAACAGGACTGGACGATGATCGCAGAGTGGCCGCTTTCCTATCAAGAACAATGGAGTGGGAGAAATTAATGTAACCAAGTCAGCTGATTCTGAGACATTGTAGGATGGAATACATTAGCGGTTTTCATACACCTCTCAAGAAAAAAGTGGGGTACGAGGGTTCCTATTTTGAACAGCATGCCAATCGTGAGGAATTGTAGCACTCTTTAACTCTTATTATATCAGAAGGCATGCCATTCACTAGTTAGCAGACATTCAGTCATTTCCCCTGCTGTGACATGGATGAGTCAGATGAAGCTGACTCTGAACGTCTACAATAGATACAACAACAACTGCCTGAACAACTGGCCACAGACATCTGCTAATACATTCTGCATATTTTGTTCTACTCATCACAGGGTAGTGCCATTTGAAATATAATGAAGATGTTCTTTATTAGAAATTAGAAGACACCTGTTTATTCAACATTTCCTTGAAATCAAAGTTATTAATAATGAGTCTGCTGCAGTAATTGTGTAGGGCAGGGGTGACCCCAGGACTGGAAAACATTGGGAAACCCTCTGTTTGATTTTGGAACAGCGCTTTGCGATCAATCACAAGAGCATTCGTGAGCTCCTATTCCTATATTGGATTATTATTGTAGGATCACAGACACCACTCCAATTCATCCCAGAGCTCTCAGATGGGGCTCCTTTACTCTGCAGCCCAGTGCTGGGGGCTTTGTACCCCTCCTGTTGACGCTTGGCATTGGGTGACATTGAGCTCTTCTTGGCTGCTCCAGAGCACCCCATTCTATTGGCAATGCTTGTCTATGGGAATTATACAAGCTTAAAGTTAATGAATTCACTAATTATTCACAAACTATATCTGGAAACTTCTGGACATGTACCTATCTATAGCCTGCAGTGGTCTGTTGTATTTTGCTGACTTATAGTTTGCATTGCAAACTGCATGGAAAATGATGTCTTCAGAAGAGGAAACAATGAAAAGCTGTGTGTTTCTCAGCTACTGTACCATAAATGCAATTACTTATCTTCTGTTAAGGCAGTGTTTTCAATTCTCATCATTATATTTTTATCCTTCATAAGGCTAGTGATTCAATATGTGCTACCTCTTGAGAAGCTCTTACATAATGCTTATCAGCCTTGTGTATTTCTGTGTTCTTTTGTTTTCATTTGTTATTTTTATTATTTATTACCTTTTTTTATTCTCTTCTCTTCCCATCTTTGTCCCTCCTAATGGTTTACTCAGCTGTCAGGCCAAATCTGTGTCACATCTCTCAGCAGCCTTTGCAGGTCAGTGTGTAAATCCCACCTATTGGCTGCCAACTGGGTTCAGCTGGTCCACAGCACCAGCTGGCGTTCCCGTAGCAACGCCTGTTGGAAACATTGCACCGTTGGCTGGGGATGAATGACAACTTGAGCCCACCTACTAAACACTAATTACCAATCTGGCAAGTCCCGGTGCTTTTGTTGTGGACCGTGGAGTCGCTCAGGCAAACAGACCTGCTCAGTATCCTGTGCAAATGCCTCTTGACCAGTCAGTGACTCAGATTATTGATTTTCTCATGGCTCCATGCCACTGGTTTACTTTTAGGCCTCTTTACATCACAGTTTTGCTGGGTATGAAATTACTATTTAGTGTATACAGCATATTCCACTAAACAGAAACAACAGGTGAGTAGGGTCATTTTTCTAACTAATGTTTGCCAGTTCATTACAGACATCCTTACACCTGTTTGCTGTATTGGGAGTTGCAGCATTCAGATAAAGCCAAACATTCTGCCGTGGAGGATATTAGAAATGAAATCTTTATATCATGATGAAGACTAAGACATAATATTCAGAAGGGATGACTGAAATGGAATTGTTTTGTTTTTGTTTTCAAGACATACACTTTTATTATTACACGTTCTTCAGGTTATTTTGTAATACAAAATGTAGCATAAACCCAGGTATGAATAACTGATTAGGAACTATTTTGATAATAGCTGGGAATGAGCATTACTGAGCACGATTTCATGAAGGCATGCATTCTAGAGGCTGAAATTTTTTATGACAATAAAGCAGAGTTGATCTTAAGAACAATAATTTTACCTTAAACTGTTGGGCCTTAAACTACATTCCCCAATAAGATTTCAGAGAACATGCACCATTGTGTGTGAATTGGTGAATGTTGCCATGAGCTGAAAGAAATATATATTCCATGTTTAGTGCGCATTTTCAAATATATATAATATAAATATGCATAGGGTGAGTGGGGCTAAGTCTTTATAGGGAATAAACCCTTTTGGGAATGAACCATTCAGCTTGTAGTGGTTTACATTAAGCCTAGTGGGACTACTACCACTTCTACCACTAAACACTTGCCTGTAAACCTGATGACCACAGAGTTGTTTGTTCAAATCCACACTTCTTACCATTGTACAATACACTCTAGGCGGACTGTCCCTGTAACCAGTGCTTGAAGTGGGCTGGAACGCAGGGGAACGCAGTTCCGGAACATCTGTATTTTCGTCTTTTGGGTTCCGCCACTTTTTTCTGTGTTCCGGTATTCACTGAAACTGATCTGCCGCAGCAACAGTGGCCCGAGTATATTTTGGAAAATTAGAGTTCCTGCACTTATTTTTTCCCACTTCAAGCACTGCCTGTAACTAATGACTATGAGACGCTCAGGATAAGAGCATCAGCCAAATGTAGGCTAATGAAGATTCAAGATTGTAGCTCATAAGCCACTATTTTTACAGAGTTTTATATGTATACTTTTTTTAGGTTTGACACTTGATCCATAACTAAATCACACACACGGGTTGCATCTTAACGTTGATGGTTGACCAACTGATGAATGGAGCGCTCAATAGCCAAACAAAATATACTCGCTGTTTGACACGTAACATTATCTAATCAGTCTTTTCATTTTGTGCAACTGTTGTGCATACTTGACATGTCATCAGAACTATGTCATGTTAACCAAAGCAACCACGGCTCCGGCTGTCGTACAGCGTACGCGATCATCCTGTCAAATGAGTCACGAGTAAAGTTACATGAGACGCTAGCATCCAAGCTAACACCGTTTCACTGACGAGGAGAGATTTAGAAAATCAGCATCTTCATTTTTAAATATATGGATAGGCTTACAACATCAAAGAGATGTTAGATGCTTGCTGTCTTCATCACCACTGGCCTGAAATTGCTGAATGGAAAGGTGTGAAAATCAGATTAATAGACTGTGTCTAAGTGTTTTTACACGGTCAGATCATGTGGCCACTTTTAGAGAAACACTCAGATGACCCTGAACATACAAACAAACAAATATAGAATATAATTCACATTTAAGGAACCTTTAATGATCACTCTTATGAAATAAATTAATAAGGACCCTTTTTGAATTGTGTTCTGAATGGATGCGCAAGCTCTTTTTCAAAATCCACGTGCATCCAACCATAAGGGCAGCATGGTACTTCGTTTATATAGTGATGAAAATCAAAACATTTTATGTTTTACATGAACCTGGAGTCCCAAAAGTCAACACATTCTAAAGGGTTAATGGATTTAGAAAGTAGTTTCATGAAGTTACATAAAAACTAGACTGCTGATTTCAGTACTTTTATTTTTGCACTTTAAAGAAGTAAACAGCTGCCTGCAAAAAGCCTAAAGCCTGCACATGCTGACATATAAAAAGTCATTTTGTTCTTTTCCTCTGCAGTAACATTGTGTTTAATGCTGCACAGCCACAATGAGAAAAAATTGTACGAGGTGGGTAGTGTCTGTCCGGCGGTCAGGGATGCAGCGAGGTTTGTGTTTATGTTTGCTGTGGGTTTTAGAGGCAGTGCCAGAGTCATTGTGCATGGATAAAGAGCCAATCTGATTTCTCCTGTTTCAGCGTGATCTGCAGCTGGCACCCCAAAGCACACATGCATATGAGGATACAAACCAAAAGACAAGGACAGACACTCCTCTCAGCACACAGGACAGAGGTGTGTTTATACGTGTTTGAGATAGGTTTGTGTATTTTTGGCTCTTGGTTGCCAAATAATTCCTGTCAGTCATGTTCTACGCTTTTATTTAACACCAGCAATATTTCAGAATGAGGAAGGTGTCGCACATAAACTGAGGAGCCCATAATGTTCATAAATATGAAGAAATCAAATTTTCCTTCAATTTTCCTCTTTGCACTGAAAAACATCCATGGTCTTCTGTTCATATATAGAAACTAAACCCCAAATGGAACCACTTGAATGCATTTTTACTGCTACCAGTTTTTTGATGTCACAAAACCCATCACCAACATACAGTATATAGCATCAGCCTTTTCCACCTACAGCAGTGTTGCCTGACAGGTTTCTTACTATAGTTGTATGTTTCAGTCCAGGCTGCTTTTTCTATAGGGCCAGCCAATCAGAACGAAAATAATTTATAAATACCAGTCTCACATGTACATCTGTCAGTCTTACAAACATTTACAAGAACAGCCTGTTCTTTTCTTTTATTCAAGAAGAAATACGCACAAGCCATAAAAAAGTTGGAAATGGTCATACACCATACACAAATTAACTATGACTTGGAACATAAAATAACACTAAGGTACTAAGTGAATCTTTGTATTAAAAAATGTAAAATGTAAGATAAATCACTTTAATCTGGTTGCCAGCTGATGCTGTACACTTTTTTAAAAGCTAATTGTACATGCATGTGAGAGTACCTTTCTCTTCTGTGTTGTTTTTGAGTGATACAGTCGGTTGAGCATTTTGTAGTGAGCATGATGGCCTGGGGCTGGTGTCTGTGGGGAATCGCAGCAACATATTCCTCTTGGCCACATTTTAAATAATTTTAGGAGTTATGAAAATAATCCCCTAAGTGTGTGCCCTCAGGGTTGTTCTGGGCATTGTGGCATGCAGTGGAGAACAATATGTAAATCAGTAGCCGTGTATGTCAGTATATTTATGGAATCCTGTGAGAAAAATCAATTTCTTCTTCAGTGCTACACAGTTAGTGGTCATTAAGAAATTTTTTTTTTGCTTTTCTTTCTAGGATATGATTGAAAAGCTCTTTTCATCACTGGCTTTGTTTACCATCTCGCATTTTGAGCAATGGAAAGGTGTGAAAATCAGATTAATAGACTGTGTCTAAGTGTTTTTACACAGTCAGATCATGTGGCCAGTTTTACAGAAACACTCAGATGGCCCTGATATTGCTGCAAATTTAATCATTCAGCTGGCAGATGAGCGCCATGTTTCCCATTTCAGATAGCTTATCCAGTCTTTATCAGTGCGGAGTGTTGAAGGATGGTGACGATAGAGATCATACAGCTGCCATACTGAAGCGCTATTGGACACAATTAGATTAGTCTTTTCTCATCTCAGCCATTCTGGCAGGTTGCATTCAGGCACCTTCTTCCCTGAGCACAGGAGCGGCCCGTTGCAGTGACATCAGCCTTGCTTATCCTGTAAATGACTTAGAGATTCAAATCTACATACATACCCAGCCTTCCTTCTCTCTCTTTCGAATACCTCCTTCTCTTGCACTTTCTGTTTCCCCCTTTAGTTCTCTCTCTCTGATATGTAGTTTCTGTCTCCCACACTCAGTCTCTTTCTCTCTTCCTGTTTCTCTGTCTTCTCTCTATTCCTATATCTTTCTTTCTTTTTCAGTCTTTGTCTCCCTCTCTCTCTCTCTCTCACTCTCTTTTCGTCTCTCTCTTTCTCTCTGCATGGTGTTCGTGTGGTGATTAAACCTTGCAACTGCTTCTTCCTCCTCCTTCAGGCTAAGATAAAATGTTGGGGATCTACTCATGGTTTAATCAGAATTTCACACTCATCAAAATGCAGAGCCCTTATCAGGGCTCCCGTCAGTAAAGCCAGATTGAGCCTGTGATTGTTTTTTGGGTTTTTTGGGTCAGTGTCTCCCTCTCATTTCTCTGGAGAATGGATAGTTTGGGGGACCTCAGAACTCCCTGCTGTATTACCCTGTATCATATTTTATGCTGGTGTGTGTGGGTGTATGTATGTGTGCTTGGGTGTTATCCTATTACGGCTTCCCCAGACTCATTTTCTGAACTTCCGCTAGGCTTGTGAAAGTGTAGCAGGAGCGTCTGTGGCTCTTTGAATGCTGAATGCAAAAATCAATCCCGGTGGTATTGTTTTATGTACCCTCTGCGAATGCTGATGCGAGTTGTTTTTGCTGCAGGTCTCAGGCTCTCATTGGGCTGGTATTGGATGTTGCGCTGTCCGCCATGATAAATTTGATGACAATCGCAGATATGAATAGCCTCGAAGGTCTGTGAAAACTAGCAGGTTTTGGATTTCAGCTCTTGATACTGACCATAATCAGGAGAAAGTGCTATAGTTCAGCTGGGTGCAGAAGGCCTAGGCAGACACGAAATTGTCCAAAAATATTTATTTCAGTCCGAAGTATGTTATTTCCAATTAAAAGCACCTTGCGGCATTTTCTTACATATGAGTTAAGCCTAATCAATGCAAAATCAATACAGAATTTCATTCTTTTGCTCTTGGTGCAGGCCTAATCCGGGTGTGGGAAGCCGCCCCAAAAACATGAGAGTAAAACAATGTAACCACAGCAAAAACTAAAATGATTTTCTTGCTTTTTTAATTGAATGCAGTTTGAAGATGCAGGTTTGCACCCCAGTCAGTATATAGATTTGTAATATGTTCGACTTAGATGGATAGATTAGCTATATATATATATATATGATATTGATATTCGGACAAATACTGAAAAATATTTGTTTTCGGGAACCCCTCCCTCGGTCACACGCTCGCATGGTTCGGGCACTGGCCCTGCGATCAGAGAGACGTGGGTCGATCCCCAATACTGCTTGGTGAATGGGTTTAAATGCAGAGCAGGAATTTTGTGCTGTTCACACTGTGTGCGGGGGGATGTTCCCATATGACCCATTGATCACATTCACTTTTAGATACTCCGCTCAACCCTCACACGCCCTCCCCCAGATGCTCAAATACAGTCGTATGTATTAATCGTATCGCACATTAACTTATCACGTTAACACATTTTTTACTTAACACGGTAATAATTTTATCGCACGTTAATGAGGGTTTGTTTAATTCTTTTATTTTGATAGTTTGCTGCTTTTGTGTGCTCATGAGTGTGACATATATTCTGTGTCTATGGCTCTAGGTCTTGGCTCTAAAAAATAGATCACAATAATAGAGATTCGATACCGCTATGTTCTCAATGTTCCACTGTTCCAACATCTGTGTAGGGAAACGGCTGTCAAGCCTTACGTCCTCTACGTGACTGTGTTCTGTCTCAGTTAATAGCTCTAAATTATCTTCCCACAGTGGTTGGTCTCTTTAGCACCAATTACAGGAGATTACATAGTGTATTATGTACTAGACAGAGAAGCCAAAAGGTTCCAGTGTGCCCATAAGTGTCCTTCATCCTTGTTTTGCATAACATGTCTACGCCTTTAAAGCTTTGCTTTTTAATTGGACCCATATTTATCATACATGGGTTTAAGGCATTTTAACTGTTACATATCACTGCTGTGTATTTTGACAGGACATACAAAATGAAGCATGAATGTACACCCAGAAATCACCAATACATGTTTAAATATACTGTAACTGCTGGATACAGTTAAATATAACTACATTATTAAAAGTAAATATAACGAACTATATTTACTGTCATCCTTGTTATGTTAATTTGACTAAACAGTCACCTAGTGTGGTGCCTGAAATACAGTGGCAGAAGAAAAATAGTAGCATACATGTAGGAGGAGATTCAAGAAATTAGTTTTCTGCTACATTCCATTTTTCTGGGGAGCCATTCATCTAGATTAAGTAATATTGGGAAAATTAATCCTTTCCCATTTAGTCACAGGAGCACTAGTGAAGTCACACGTGTGCTGGTTTGCCTTCAGTGTTCTAGTTCATTCTAACTGATTCTGATTAGGCAGAGGTCAGTGCTTCATGCAAGCCAATTAAGGTCATCCACACTAAACTTGGCAAATCATTTCTTCATGGACCAGCAAATCATTTATTCATGGATGCTTTGTACATGTAAGTGCTGTTATACTGAAATAGAAATGGGCCTCCCTCAAACTGTTGCCACAAAGCTGTAAAACAAACCATTTTTTGAATGTCATTACCATAGGATTAAAATTTCCCAGAAACAGCCCAGACCATTATTTCTTCAGAAACACACAACAGTTTTTTCTAGACACCTTGTTAAGGTAGCATTGTCCTGATGTCCGCCAAACCCAAACCCAAATTTGTTCCTTAGGCTACTCATGTGAAGTGCGGGTTATCACATATGCATTTCCACTTGTTCAGAATGCATAGTGGTCTTAGGCTTGTGTGTGACCACTCAAACATAAAAACAGATTTAGGTGCAATGTTTTTCAGCACTTTCAGCATCTCTGGCATTTCACTTTGAATTTGAACTCTTGTTGCTCCTTAATGTTCCTACTATACCCTAGCAACTCTTACAGTTGACTAGGTCTACTCAAGCAATAGGCTTGTTGGGAGGTTGGCATCCAGTCACATCCAGTGCTGTGCTGTTTCTACAGAGTATTCTCTTTCAAGTATCCTTGACCATATACATATTAGTAGAGTTTAGATTCTCTGGGCTGGGCTTGGGCACAAGTTGCTAAACTCTACACATTAGCAACAGTTGTGAACATGACAGACAACTAAGAAAGTGTGTCCACGCGGTTTGTTCCACGTATTAGTAATACTCTGAATAATGGACAGTACTTTTGGACAGATGTTTTTCGAGTATCTGCAGAGTTATCATGGTGGAAAAAGTGATGATGCACAGCTTCATCACAGTAGTACCAGATCATGGCTTTTGAGCACATATTGAGATCCACAAAGTAAAAGCTACCACATCTATCAAGTATCTTAATATTTAATGCCTGCTGTGGTGTGCACTCTTTGGGAGTGGTGAAGTTCCCATAAGGAATGGATGCAGGGCGCCTTGCTTTACGCTAGGTGATAACAGGACAGAATAGGATCTGAGTCAGCCCCTCAGGGATGCGGGAACACTTCGCCATGTATTTGCAATGGTTTTGCCTGGCTGAACTCATTTAAAAATCCTATACACTGCACTCTCTCATTCCGAGCCACTTATTCTGGAGTATCCAACACAGAAAAAACACCCCAGCCTTGCTATCAAAGCCGATTTTGAAAACATGAAGCATCCATGCTTGACTGAGATTCCAGACAGGATTCTGCCAGGTTGAGAGATTGGGAAAAGCATGATTTTCAACTAGGCAAGAGTAAAACTGTATTTGTTTTACACATTAAATGATCATGTCTCATGTCTGTGGTGGTGGTAGAAAGAGTGAATGAGAGGGAGGATTTTGGATAGAGAAAGATATTTATAAATATATATATAGAGGGAGAGAGAGAGCGAGAGCGAGAAAGAGAGAGCAAGAGAGAGAGAGATAGAGAGAGAGCGAGAGCAAGAGAGAGCAATTGCAAAAACAAGGCAGGGTTGCAGATGCAGTGGCAGATGATGTTTATTTGTGGGGATTCCATTTCCTGAAGATGATGGAGTGATGTGAAGGAGGACAAGTAATGGGGACAAGAAAGAAAAAAGGAAGTGACTTTGTACAAAGATTATGTCATTTGTAATTCTCCATCGAAATAACTCTCTCTCTCTCTCTCTTTCTCTCTCTCTCTCTCTCTTTTGTAGCATCCTCTGTTAAGTGTAGTGCGTTATCTAACAAGTCCTTTCCCAATCGCTCTCGGTATTCAGAGATTGAATCTCTGCACCTTTTAAAGTCAGAAAAAAATGGATGCTACCTGTAACACTCCTCACTTCACAATGCACCATTGTTCCTTACGTAACAGGCATTCAAGAGTTGTTTTTTCTGATTCAGCAATATATAATCCTTACTCTGTACAAAGTGGGAAAATGGAAGCATTTTTTTCTGTCTTTTACATTACTAGACTTTTGGGATTGGTCTGTTGCTTTGACAGCATGCTTCCTCTTCCCCTTTATAGCATGCACAATGTCGGTACGTTATAAGAGACCCGCTGTGGACTTCAGGCACATTTGTGAGCAGTGATGCAGTTTATGTGTAATTTCTAGTGGGGACAGGGAACGTTTTACATTGAACCCTCAATGGTCTTCACTCTAAAGGTCAGGAGGTTAGGCAGACTGTGTATTAGTCCAGAACCTCCTTCACACTACTGGTTCTGCTCAGCTAAGCCTGTTTAATATGTGGCTGCTTTTGGCTCTTTCTTTTTGTAGATTTTATTTTAATGTATTCCTCTTGTAGATTCTGTTCTGGCATTCCCTACCCATCCTCATCCTCCACTCTCAGCTCCTCTTCCTCTCTCTTGCCCTTTCCCCCTACCTGGTTTCCATGGAAACTCCACATATGATTCCAACAGCCTGTTTGCCACTTTCCAACATCAGGCTGCGCGTTTCGCACACTCCTGCATGCAGCCACCAGTGGAATGAATTCCAATAGATTAATACCCGCACAGAGTGAAAAATGCATTCGCCTTATCCATTACAGGGATGGGAGATACCCCCGTACCCGTAATGGACTTTAATAATTTTCTAGCTGAATTCCACATAACTCATTTCTTTACAGGTAAAGAACCTATGAGACTAATGGTGTAACTGATATCATTTGATTTATTTGTTTGAGGGGGCAAAGCCCAGGCCATTTTTTTAATTAGTGTGTTGGTATAAAAGATACTGATATCTACCATTCACTCACCAGTTTATATACAGTATATATGATGGCGTGATATGAAGGAGGACACCTGATTAAATGTACAAGAAACGTATAAAGACAATTTTGTTTTTGCTATTTAATAAACATCCAGTGCATTACAGTGTTAGACAATCTGGCAAAAATAAAAACATTCTTGTGAAAACTGCAATTGTTGCCGCTGTTTGGGAAGAATTCATGCTGCAAGTAGCAATTATTATAAAGGAGTTTCCTAAAGTTGAATGGGATGAAGCTAGTAAGCACACTTTACATTCTTGTGTGTGCAATTGGTTTGATAATATAGGAAGGTACATCAAGCAAGAGTTTTCTCCGAGTGATGATAAAGTGTAAGAGATACCAGCAGTCACTTGAAGAAAGTTGCAGGACTAGCTGAAATATGCTTAACAATAAAGCACAATAAGCAGTGAACTGCCTCACAGTAATCTGCATTCATACATCCCACGCAAACTCCTCTTTTAAAAACTCCTCGTCTTCTCGTCTTCGGCAGATCCTGATTCTTTTGCAGCGGTGTGCTTTAGACAGACAAATCAAAAATAGAACTCTTTAGTGAAAGAGCACCTATTCCTGTTTGAAAAGGAGGAGCTGTTAGTCCAAGAACACCATGACCACAATAAAAAGGTGGGAGCATTATATTAGGATGCTAAACTGCAAACAGTGCTGTAGCTTTACACACGATTAAAAGAAACATGAGTGGAGGCATACACTTTTAGAATTTGATTCGAATTTAATATCACCAACCAGGAAAGAGAAGACGAGAGATGATCATTTTTTAGCCAAGCCAAAAAAAGCTTAGACTGGATAAAAAAAAAATTGAGAAAGTGCTTGCATTTTATGTATCAAGTACTTATGGAAGGTTTGTAATTGTGTGTCCATATGAGAACCCTCTTAACCTTTGGTAATTGAAGACAGTAATGGGGTTAAATGGGCCATTTTAAAGTTGCTATTGCCAATGAATGCCTTGCAATAAAGTACTAATGTTAGTTTTTTCATATGTTGAAACGTGGATGTAAAAATAAATCTGTATTTTCTCAGTTTGTATCAGTTAAAAACACAACAATAAAAAAAAAAGTTGGGTAAAAACAAATTGTGGCTGGGTTTGACATGATTCTGCCTCAACTTTTATTTTGTAGTGTTTCATAAAAAAAACAACTGTATTTCAAGTACAGGGTATGTGTTATGACCACAAGGGTCAGAAGATGCATACACAAGCTCTAACACATAAAAGACCCTATAAAGTGTCGGGTCTAATATCATGACACAGTTTCCGGCAGTAAAGACGAATGGAGACGAGCATCTGAGGTTTGAGTGTGTCTATTGACCTCTATTAAGTCACGGTCAGTGATGTGCTGGTTGTCTGTGTCCTCTAAGGCTCCCCGGGATTCGCACACTAACAGATGTGTCTGTGAGGCTCTGGAGGTCTATGTAAATGGACCCTGGTCTATCTCTTTCCACAGTCAGCAGAAAATCTGTCCTCCTTTGACCGTGGATATCCTGTTCATCTGCTAGTTTCATGCTGAAGCAGACCTTTCCCATTCTGAATCATTACACATTCTTAACACTTAATGTGGTCACATTACAAAAAGCTAGATGGCAAAACAAAGGAGACTAACACCTTTCAGGTTTCAGAAATTTTGTACAGTAGCATTTGTAGTGTTTAATGAGGTATGGTGGATATTTCCTAACCACCTGAACCTTAGCATTGTTATTCAGTTTACATTCAAGACCGTTTTGTGTCTTCTGGTAATTATCACTCTCCCCTGAAGCTCGGATTTATAAAGTATGACTTATGGAGATAAAGGAGACTGACTTAACCCTCCACAACAGCTTAGAGCAGCAAGGACCCCGGCAGTGCTGAGAGAGGAAGTGTCTGGTCTGTGAGTGACAGTGAAGGATAGAGGATGTGCTGCCTGAGGAACTCTGAGATGCTGATCATTAGAGGTAAGGGACTTCTTTAGGCCCTGGGAAATTAATTAAGCAGTCTGCCTGCTAATGACTGCAGACTGGCCTGCTTGATTAACAGTGTAGCAAGCATAGGGTTGCTCTCTGCACTCTGACAGGAACGGTGCTGATTAAGGCAGATTAGTTTGAGATCTCTGAATGACTTTCTGGAATTTTTATAACATTATGGTTTGCCAATGGTTTTAACCAAACAGCTACACTTTATGGATTGTAGATGCCTGACCTTTAAACGGACAGGGACTTTATTGACTTTGCCTTTAATGACATGGATTTAAGATGGTGGTGTTCCTCCCCTTTGCAGCTACAACAGCTGACACTCTTCTTGGAAGCCTTTCCACTCGATTTTTAGTGTTTCTGTTCCACACAGAGTGTTTCTGTGGGAAAGGCACCGATGATCTGGCTCGCAATCTCCATTCCAGTTCGTCCAATGGTGTCTATTGGGGTTGAGGTCAGGGCTCTGTGCGGGTCAGTCAAGTTCTTTAAAAAACTGAACTCATGCAGCCATGTCTTTATGGAGCTCGCTTCATGCACTGTGGCACAGTCATGCTGGAATAGAAAAAGGCTTTCCCCAAACTATGTCCATGAAGTTATAAACATGGCGTTGTCCGAAATGTCTTGGTGTGCTGAAGCATTAATGTTGCCCTTCACTGGAAATAGGAAGCCACTGGAATTCAGTTACTAAGAGGTGTGACCCTATATTTTTTACCATGCTGAGTCTTTTTGAAATACCAACTCTGTACAGTTAAAAAACAAAGTGTTTTTTGCGACTCAGTGGTTACTGTTAATGCTAGATAATAGTATTAAAATAATCTGAATGCATTTTGGTATATTTTAATGTGATATAGTTTTCACAGTATGATTCAATGTAGAAAAATGCCCTAATAAATCAGTCCTGGAATTCCATTTTATGATCACTAAGAAAAAATAACAGACATGCCATTTCCATTTCTTTAGATATGGACTGTGTTGTCAGCAATCCAAACTAGGCAGCCTGGGAATGACAGTGTATTTGCGAGCATCCTATAACGTTAATGATATCTTGGTTATACAATCAAATTGTGTTAATCTAACTGTGAGACCTTTCGTAGACATACAAAATGAATATGATTTGAAATTAATAACACATTCTTAACTAATCTAAAACAGTTTCTTATTAGATTTATTTAGCATTCTATAAACCATGCAAAAACTCAATTGTAGGTGGAACATGGATAGGTTTAGTGGAAGAAAAGGAAGGAACCTTATACAGGCTTCACCTTTTCATGCAGTCCGCTGGGAAATATGGTTTTGTTAAAAAACCCAATTAGTGTAGACATTATAAGTGCTACAACATATAGGATGTAGTTGCAGTTGTAGGGGCATTTAGTAGAACCTGTTACTCTGTACCAGTGGTGCAGTACACTGAGCATATTGCTGAGTCAGGTCACTGTCAAACATCTCATAAATATGAATGTGTTTGTATTATCTGCATAAACACCACCCACTCACAGCACTTCTGCATGTTCCGAGTTGGTAAGCAGATTGAATAACCAGGCAAGTGAAGTGTGAGTCAAGCACGTCTGCCCAGTCCAGCTGTGTGGAGGGCAGAGCATGCTGTTGAAGGCACATCTGTTTGATGTAATGACCACTTCAGTACAGCCACCCCCCATGAGGGGCATAACATTTCAGCTCAGTGTGGAAAGGGGGTGTATAACCAAGCCTATCATGGCTTCATTAACTGGAGCAATTAACCCTCCCTCACTGTGCTCCAGAGAGTGGGTACTTGTCTTAAAAAAAATATACACACACACACACACATAGGCTTCCACGATTAGTCGACTGTCAAAATCGTTGATGAATAATTTAATGGTGGACACATCCCTTTTTTTTGTTTGTTTGTTTTTGAAGCTTTGTAAGACCACCTCTGGTATCATGGTTACCTGGCAAAAGAGCTCGAAAGTTTGGGAGCATTTTAAGGAAATAAAAGAGAACAACATGCAATGCAAAATGGAAATTGCATTCCATGGCAGTACAACCGTGATGCATGAGCATCTGAAAAGGAATCACGTTGTGGCTCATTCAGTTTCTAACGATTGTTAGATAGTTAGCTGCTAACATTAGCATAAACAGTGAGCTATTTTCTTGATAGCCTTAAACGCTAACATTAACGAGGATGATTTCATTTACCTTAGCATACATAAGTTGCATAAGATGCGTTTGTTGTAACATTATAACAGTGATGTCATGTTTGAATAGGAAACACAGAGCAGAGTGGATCTTCTAGCAGCAGGGAACAGCTTCACTCCAGGACGTGCAGAAAAGCTAACTTCATAAACAAGAGTCTTATGTAGATTTGGGACTATATAATGTCAGAGTGTAGTAAAGCTGAATATAGTTGTGAGCACTGAGCACAAAGAGCACTTTTGTTA
>JBBMFX010000002.1:9156503-9172030 GCA_037832545.1 Rhabdalestes septentrionalis | reverse complement strand
ACAAATATTGACCCTGTGATTACGTATAACCACAAGCGACTACATGCTCATATATGCACACACACACACACTTGCGCACACACAGCACACCCTTACACACTCATGCCTCACCCACATACAAACATTGACATATATAAAGTGTGTAAAAAGATAAATGTGCTGCATAAACTTTGCAACTCTCTGTGTGTCTGTTCCTTTGCATTTTACCTGTGCTAATATTGTCAGTGTGTGTGCATGTGTGTGCACCTGTGTGTGTGGTTACAAATGCACACATTAAAAATGATTTGACAAACATTTCAGAACTGAATACCAAATGAAAAATATTGATACTACAATGGCTTCCATTAATTAAATATTTTATTCCAATACAGAAATATGACACATTGAGTCATTTTAAATAATCAGATTAGTCAAACAGATGAAAAATAAAGAACAAATGTCGGGATACACACAAAAGACTCAGTGTTTCTGTAGCAGTGTTAATGTTCTGCTGGTGTCATGCCCATATTTGGTCAGCTGGGTCAATGTAATTAATTCAATTTTTTAAAATAAACCAGTGCAATCCCACCTTATGATACAAAAACATGTTTTCCAAAGAGGATATATTTTGCCATACAGGCATTTTTCCTCTGTCGCCAGCCCAAATCTGCCTACTGATACATTCAAGCTACTACGGCTGCACTGAATTGACATCATAAAACATTACACCAATCGAAACATCACACACAAAATGCACCTCTAAATAAACCAGCAAACTTCGTCAAAAGTCATTTTTGTGTTGCAGTAGTAGTGTGCATTGCGATTAGCTGCTGTTATCATGTGATTCATATTTTTTGTTTGGTATTCATATTATGCCATTGATTAGTGGACTTATTTGCGTTCAACGTCATTTCAAGTTTGCTTGAATTATTCTTCATATTTCAATTGCTGAGAAAAGCTTTTAATTCAGATAAACCAGTGACAGTGCTGGGGGTGGGGGATTCTGTATGTAGGACAAATTTTATCAGGTGACCCCCTTTCATTTTTTCTCATAGAGAAAACAAGCTCTGACTGACATGAATTCCTGATATGGGCATGACACCCCAAACCAGCTTATTTCCCAATGGAGCCATTTTATAAATGAGATCTGTGTGTAAGAGGAACCTTTTTCACAAATTTAAGATTAAGATTTAAGAAATGTAAGATTTCAAAAGCCAGGAATGCATTTGCCTTGACATTTTGAGCTGCCCTGGTTTTCTCTGGTTTATTCTGGTTTTCTCTGGTTTTCCTATAGTAAATCCTTCAAAAATGCATAGAAACACACATGCACAAGCACATGCATGCAGCACACACGGCCAGATGGATGCCTGAAGGTGGTATAAAGGGGCTGAGGTGTGTGCTGGGCGGCAGGTCCAGAGAGCGTGCTCCCCATTACAGTGTGGTAATAAAAGTCAGGCTAAGGGCTAGAGAGGGGCCTCTTAAGCATGCCTGCCCTGCTGCTCCCTGCTTATTGCTGTTAGAAGACCAGTAAACACCACTGACCCTTATCCACCACACACACAAACACCATTCACCTTGTTCATCCACAGCCAGCCAGTAATTTATGTAGTTCAATATATGTCCACCTGACACACATCACAAAGCAGCAACATGGGATCCAGTAACATCCAGCCTCATCCAATTTCAATAAACCTCATAAACTCACTAACTGCCTGCGTTAACCAGAAAAAAACAAGCATTGGATAACTTTATGTCCCTCACGTCGGGATGCATTAGAACATTCTAGGGTTGTTGGTTTTTTTTCTCTTCTGCATACATCCATTTTCTTTCTCTCTCTTTCCATCCTCACTACTTTTTAGGGACTGTCACAGAAGACACAGGAAATCTGAGCTAGGCTACATTAAATAGCAGTGACCAAAGAGATTCCAAATATAGAGAGGATGTAATGAAGGAATGCATGTGAAATGTAACATTGAAACCTGTTTGTGCTCCACCCACAAATGGTCCTCTGTTGAGCTGCTAGTGAGGAACGAGGGGTGAGAAAGGAGGGGCAAGCACAACTACAAAAAATACACAGAATCAAACACTTTTGTAAATGCTCACTCACAAATATGATGGTCTAAACGTTTGTAGACCTCCTGTCCAATGATTGTTCATAAATTAAGAGGAAAGACAGAGAATCAGTCCGTCCTTTTCTGCAGCAACTGTCGCTATACATCTGAAAAGGCTTATTAATATTGGTACATGATTGGTGAATGTAAACCAATGAATAAATAAATAAACAAATACAACAAATTATAGAATGTGTAATTGAATGACTACAAACATTTAATAAATCAAGTTAACTGATCATTATTATTATGAATAATAACCCAACATTAATCATCTACACCTGAAAGGATGTTTGACCATTCAGCTAATACACATGGGAAGGGTGTTTTGGGGGAAAACTTGCAAACGTTGGAGGACTGGATAAAAAGCAATTGCTCTTTTTTATCTCAAGCAGAGACACGTCCATTTCCTCGGCTGAAACCGATCTGATTTACCTAATAGACTCATTGTCATAATAGTAACCCACCACAGACTATGTGCCCCTGCCTTTTAAAGGTGAGTCATTCTGATTGGTTTATTTCATGACATGCCTCTTGGTAATTAACCAAGCTAGAACAGCACGTTTGCGCAATGCACTGATGGAAAGTCTGTTTTTCCACTGTCAAAAATAACAAAATAGACTTGGTCAATCCACAATCATCTATCAACCATCCATTGGTTCTTACGATTTAGACCACATTGTTAAACTATAGCCATCAATCTCACAAACTCATCCCAAGTATTGGATAGTCCTCCATTACTGTAGATAACAAATATTCACTGCTCTATGGCACCTGTGGGCTGTATACCTCTTAAGGTATTGGGCTAAGGGACTTTAGAAGTCACCATTGTGTTCTGGAGAGGCACCAAAAAGTAGGTCAATCCAAGTTGAAGCACATCCAAATTTAAAAGATATTTTATTTCTACTGTGAAAAGGAATTCTTTTCAAAGGAGTTTTATTTCATATGCATGAGAAATGTTTTTGTTTTTTTATTGTTGTTGTGTTATGGAGTTAATTAATATATATATAGTAATAAAACATTTATAATAGCAAATTGACCTAAAAGTAATAAACCAAGATTATGAGATTATAAATAGATTATAAGAGATAACAACACAGTCTAGGTGAGTAGCTGAGTAACTAGGAACTAGCTCCGAATGCAGTTCAGTTTTTCATAATATTAAATGGGGTTTCCTGACCATTTCCAGCAAAGCTTGTCCAACTTGGCAACTGTTGGTGCGGAAGAAGACATTTGTTGGTGAAGCATGGGTAGGTCACTTAGAGAGAGCATTATTGCTCACCTAATAACGGGCAAACACTGAAAACTGTGTTTAACGGTGAACGTGATCAGAACATATTTGCCAATTTCTCTTTAAGAAAATGTATCTTCTGCAAAGGCTTTGACCTTTGAGCACTAGTATGGTAAATGGCTGCAGGCGTGTGTCCTCCCCGCTGCCTCTTGACATTTCAGAGAGCACAATAAAATGCATACAAAGCGGAAACGCAATGTCTTCCCAGGGCACTTGTTTTTTCCCATTTGAATGGCATGTAGGTGATTTCCGTCAGTTTGTATTTGCATGAATGGTATTTGACTGTACATACAGTCTGTGCGTGAGTGTAGTACTCTCTCGTGCACTATTGAGGATATCTGGGATGTGTTGAGGAGTGATAGGTAAAAGGTGAGTGAGTCTGAGTATCCTGACTTTGTATTGAAATCTTTTCAGGCCCAATCCATTGGGGTTTTTTGTTTAATTATTATTTTTTTTAATATCTTACTTTTCAGGGCAAAACCACTAAAGTTACAGTTAGTGTTTAGACTCAGACTTTAAAGACTTCTTATTGCAAAATGTATATGGCCTATTGGTTACTCCATACATATGGTCGAGGTCAGATATATTGGTCCCTAATGAGCATCAGCATTTTAATTGGTGTTGGTAGCTGACCTTGATTTAAAAATACAAAAACAAAAAAACAAACAAATATAAAAACCTAATTGTATAGTGTTTATAATAATAATAATAGTAATAATAAACATCATCATCATCATCATCATCATCATCATCATCAAAATAATCATAATAATTAGAAAAATGTGAGTTGACTCTAAAAGTACGAGAATTCCATACCGTGTGAATAAGATGTGGGAAAAGATGGAAATGGTTATAAACTGCATGAGCCCTTACCTGTAAGGGAAGAGAAGATGCCTGAACTTGTTCTCTAATCACTTGTTTAAATCTTTCCCCTTGCCTTATCTTGACATCTCCTTGCCAGAGGGAGGTCTCCTAGCTCTTGCTAGTGATTTGTTTCCTCCAGACACCCAGAGGCTTCGTCCCTTTATATACACTTCCTCCTCTCCCTTAAGGAAACTAGGACTGTTTTTTTCAACAGACAGTACAGCAACCCACCCACATACACTTATCACCAGCCATGGGGATGTTGAATATTCTCTGTCCTTTTTGTGATGTATTAGCCCATTGGTATCTTTAGGCTATCTAGAGCATATGACTGTTGAAGCATGTGCAATTATTTTTGCCACTTAATAAATCATAATGCACATGTATTATTCAGATGTTACAGGATTTAAAGCATCTGGTTTTAATGTTGTGGTGCCAGACACCACATCACACCTTCAAAGATCTTGTGGAATCCATGCCTTGTTTGATTTTGGGTGGTTCTGCACAGTATTAGGCAAATTAGTTTAATGTTATGGGTTATGAGCAATCAGGGGTTCACTTTTCAGCAATTTGTCCTCCAGTAGCTCATTTGTGGAACTGCGCCAGACAGACTAGCCTTCTGCATACCAGAAATACCCCAAAAGATCTGCCACTCTGCTTTGACCTAACGTGTAGGCATCTCAGATCCTTAAGACTGCCCATTCTTCCTGCTCCCAACTTCAAGAGCTGCTGTTGAATTGATGCCTAATATATACAACCCACTCACATACATAAACTCCTATCTGCTGAGGCATGGACTTTACAAGAATACTAAGGCCCCGATAATGCACACGGCGCACCGTGCTTTCGCGACTTGCGCAACCCATCATTGCTATTTTGTGCGAGCGCATTGTTCTTTTCTCCGGCAGAGATGTCAATATAGCAGATGGCTGTGTCACTGAAAAGAAGGGGTGTGGCGAGGCGCATAGCGTGACTTATGAGAAGTGAAAGTCATTTCGCCACTGACCAGAAAAAACCTGGTTTGTAAACATTTGCGCATTGTTCAAAGGCTATGATATGGACGCCTGATGCTTTGGGATATGGAAGAGTTTACAATGCGTGCACACGCTGCTTCTTTCATAAGCAGGAGTGAGCAGCAGCGCATAAAAAATATTGTCATGTGAAGAGTTTAAATTCTGCGGTTCAGGTCGGGCCGATATTTCCTGCCGCTGTCCTCAGGCCGGGCTGGGTCGGGCCGTGATCAAGCATTTGATTTTTAAAATCATTACTTAATTTGCCTATTTGTTTGAGGAGCTATGCCAAATGTATAAATATATGAATATTTTAGCAAAGTTAAATTGCTGCGTGTCATGCGCAGCAGCGCTCCAGCTCCTGCCACTGGCCACATTACACCGGTCCTGCTGGGCTGTCTGACGCTCGGCTGCTTTCTCCCTTTAGCTGGAGTGCCCTGAGCTCTGAACACTCCGAAAGTGAATAAACCAACGACAATTCCAACTGCGTTTCAAACTTCAGACAATGCGCGATCGACCCTGAAAAACGGGCCCTAAGGGTGTCCCATGGTACCTGGCACCAAGCAGCAGATCTTTGTTGTCTTGTAACTTCTTATTCTTGCATTTCCCACAGATGCTCGATCAGATTGAGACCTGTGAAATGTGCAGTTCAGGGCCACTGCGTCACAGTACTGGGAGGACTTTTGTTTGGTGAATGTGTCTTAGAGAGGCGGATGCTTTTACATTGTAGGACATGTGCCTAAAATGTGTCTTAGGTGACCCTCGATACACATGAAGTGAAACAGGGTCTCTGCTTCGTGTCGATAAAGCATAGACTTCTGCTTTTAACAATTACAAAGCAATGAAAGTGGAACAAATAAATTTTTTTACTACTGTGTAGTAGTGCTGGTGAGCAGGACACAGCAAAGGAAATTCCACACTTGCACTTCTAGGAAATTGAGCATGTGAGCACAGCAAGAACTGATGAAGATCATAACGAGAAGAAAGAGAAAAGCTCATTGTGATCTTGGAGGCTGCACTCCAGCAATAGCTAGTGAATTGCAGAAAATAAGTGAAACTGTCTCTCTGTTGTGTATCATCCTCTTCGCAGGTTTTGATTAGTTCTTGCTGCAGACAGAGGAACAATGCGTTCCCATCAGATGATGAGAAAGCAATATACAGCCTTGTAAAATTAATCATAGACCCCCTTCCAATGTACCATCCACTAACCCTGTCCAATATGTGGCCAGTCAAATCTATTTGTCCATTCAGGTCCTACTACTCTCCAATTATCTCCTAGCAATCATACACATGGACACACACACACACCACTGCTGGGCTGGCTCTGCATCCTGTCTGATTTATTTCTGTTTTCATTTCAATGGTGAGGAAGCCATTTTGTATGGGTTGAATGGTGCTCCATTACAGCTGTTTGGGGGCGTGGTGGAGAGTTATGGGCTTGGTGTGTAATTGCTATCAAACTGCCCCTTTACAGCAAGGTACTAATGGCCCAAGCCACCCTGGTCATCCTGACCTCAGCCCCAGCATGAAGCTTCTTTTCTAGGTCACCTTTGCTCTAAATTTGCCCCACCTCACTTGGTTTTGTCCATCAAGAGCCCCTCTCCCAGCTCTTACATCAATCACCCCCTAGGGGGCTGTGAACAGCAAATGAGTTTGGTGGCGATCACCTGAAAATGTTAGATCACCTGTTAATGTCAGGGGATGGAATCTAATATGAGAAGAGTACATTTCAGCAGCCCTGCCCTGCCACAGACATGCAGCACAAGAACAGACAAACGAGCAAACACCCACAGCACAAACAGGTAAGCACAGCTCGATAGGCAACTAAAGGAAATCAATACATTCACTGTAGTTGAAAAATTAACACACAAAAACAGAAACATGACCTCTGGACCTCATGGTCTCTGGTGAGAGGGACATTAAGAGAACTCAGTGGACAACCAACTCTTTGAAGGAGACAAAGCTTTTCCCCACATTAATGGGCAGAGTGTGAGAAAAAGAGAATTAATTCTGTGTTTGTCCTGTTAAATATTCTCTGTGGATTCTTTATTGGTCAGAACAGATAGAAGAAAGAAGATGGTAAAGAATGAAGTAAAAGACCATTCAAGAGCAGAAGAGGATAAGGCCATGAACTGAAAATGATGTTAACCGTTGTAAATGAATAGAAAATAGCATAAAAAGATTTCTACTTTGCATTTATCATGACATTTACAAAACACAAAAAACAACCTTCCATTTTTACTTTCAAATTGTCTAAAAAAAAGATGGAATTTTCTTTTCTGCTGACCCTTAAAATGCATTTTAAATGTACATCTCTACTTCGCTGCGTTCTCATTTCTTCCTTCTGGCTCTAGTTTCCTGGTGTAGTTGTCATTTAAAGATCCATACTGGTAGAGCATGAGTTAATAAAAAGGCTTGTTAAACTGTTTACTATGGGTCGTATTGATCGGGAAATAATGTTTTAACAGATTCCAACAAGCCTCTCAATCGTGGCACTTTTTTCCGTCTCTATAATGATGCTGTAAATGGAGTAAGCAATGTTTCTGATGCTTTAGTTAAATGCCTCACAGGTGGAGTAAAGATTGCAACTGAGGTTGTGGTTGAATGTTATTTGAAAACAATGCATTTATAATTGACTCTGATTGCTGCACATTCTGGATATCCATTTGTTGTGCAATTGTAAGCCTTTTCAATGACTATGGGTTGCTACTGTTACTCAGAAAGAGCAACACAATGCAGCACACAAAGAGGATATGCAGCTCAAAATAAGAAGCAGGCTGCTCCTCTCGGCATGGGGTAGCGTTTCAGGGTTGTGTGTGTTAATTATCCTGGTAACACTTGCAGTGGCTTATTAAGCCTCATCACATTTGCCCCCCTTGTGAGTTCTGAAGGCCTCAGACAAAGAGTTCCAGTCTCCACCACTCGCTCCATTGCTTGCTCGCCCTCAGCACCATCCGATCACACTAATCACTCTGTTAATTAGTTTGATTATTGCAGTGGTCCACAGAGCACATGCAAAGCTGCTGACAAATTGCAGCATGCTTTAAGAGAAAGAGGGGCCCACTCACTGCTGTCAGTCAATGGTTTGTGGTTGGTACAAGGTTTAAAAATTATAAACATTATATCTGACTGGCAGAAACCTCGAAATTTCACTTTTTTTCATTGTATTGTTTTCTAAATCGATACTTTTGGTAAAAAAATGTTGAAATTATTAAATCATGCCAAAATTGCCATTTTGGACATAGGAGGTTTTGGCCTTACAGCGAAAAAGGGGTTCTTACCAAAAAGCGGTTCTGTACAGAACCAAACAAAGTTCTCAGGCTTAGAATAGTGCAATATATAAGCATTTTTCAACACTTTCTACATCAAGCATTGTATGCAGTGCATAATAACAATGACAGTAACAGAAGTAATAATAGTGTTAATGATAACTGACCCACTTGTAGCTTAACAATAGAAAGAACAATTTCTTTCTACATTCTGGTGGTTCTTTCAGTTTCTGGATCTAAACAACACTAATGCATTTGATTAACCTCATTTTTAACAATATATTTCTAAGAAATATTCTAGATATTTTGTTAGGAACTGTACTGTATATACACTTTTGCTGTATCCATACAGTATGCATCAGCAGTACTTTTATTCGTCATATGTACAGTGTTCTTTCAAATCTAGCAAAATATACAGTTTGCTTGTTCATTGGTGGTCCAATCGGTTCCCTGCTGTCTGTTTGATATAATATGCTTTTATAGGCTGAGCTTCTGTTTTTCCAGAAGCTACAAGAGATGAAGTGTGATCATAAATGGAAGAAGCACATGAGTTCCAGCAGGGACCGTCTGAGGCCATTTGATTGACGGCATGGCAGAGTGGTCTGCAGAGCTGTGCTCATCTTTAATTGAAAATGGAGACAGTGTTGAAATGAAATTATTGATTTGTGCATTGGATCTGTTGGATGCAGGAGGGTACTGGACAACGCAGAGGGGCTCTGATGAATAGGTAGGGTCCCACCGAGAAGGAATCGAGAGTAATTGGGAAGGGGGCATGGATAATGTCAGAGGCTGGGAATTACATTAGATTCACATTCTCATTGGTCTATCTCAGCCTATAAAAATATAACACACATTATATACTTACAAAACTGACCTATTACCTACAGGGATATACAGAAAAAAGATTCAATACCTAGTTTTTTGTACACCAGTTCTAATCAGGATTAATGACAACGTAACCTGAATAAACAATTGTTTGATGCTGCTAAAGAAGTGAGGGGGTAAATCTGTGTCATCTTGAATGAACTCGCACCATTCCTGCCACTGCATGAGCTTCTGGCAGCTTGAAGATTTGCTGTTCTGCACTGTTATATCTCACTGGCATAATCAAGCATTGGCAAGCTAATTAAAACTCATAATTGATTTCATTAGGCGCTAAATGGGATCTAAAAAGAAAGTAGCAATAGGAGGTGATGTGTCTGGAAGACATCCAGGCTTGGATCTTAGATGAATAAAGAAATGAAAAGCAAGGTAATGAAATGGGTAATGTGTTCCCCAGAAAACGAGGCAACAAATTTAACAATATATCTTCAAACCAGCAAGCCATTATACTTCAAAATCAATAGGACAGGAGGCAATTAAAAGGTGATCTACTGTACTCATATGGTAATGACCCAATAAATACACAAACCCTCAGCCAGTACACCAGCTCTGCTCAAATTCAGTAACGTTTGTTTATTCTGTTTATTATCAAAACTAATTACTCTGCTGACAGTCAAATTACGCCTGTATGAACGTTCCTTTTCCGGCTGGGGAAACCACCGTTTTCTTGTATTCTTTGTTAATGTGAACGTTATGCTTTGACATGAAGCATGAACTTTCCTCTGACATTGGTGTGCTCCAAACACTGTCACGTTTGATAGATTAGCCTTGTAGCATGAAGCCCTCCAGCACAGGGACATCAGAGAGTGAGAAAAAAAATAAAGATTTTTTTCCAGGTTCATTCCACATTTGGGGAGAATATCCTAAAAAACAAAACCAATAAACAAGCATAGATTTTCCTCCCATGTAACCCAAATGTAGAGAAGGTGGCTGGAAATTTACAGGAAAGGATTATACATGAAAAAAGCCCCATTATAAAGTATTTCTTAAAAATAGAAAAAATCTGAAAATACTATAAATTCTAACAATATAATCGTGTGTATTTTGTTGTATCGTGTATTGTACTGTGTGAAAGTATTATGAGAAATGAATACAAGTGATCCAGTTCATTTTTTTTACATTAAATTTTAGGATAAATCCGATAATTTTCTGCTCCTGATTACCAGGTTTTGTTCTGACAGCAACAATGAATAATTTTCTAACCAGAACTTTGCAGCAAGATTTTTTTCTGTTTGCAAAGGTAATAACAATCCATTACGAATCATTGCGAAATCTAGTAAACAACAACCGTTTCCATCATAGTTTATTACAGTGGCCATCCATTTCCTATGATTCCTCTCATTGCTCAGAATAGAAGTAACCAAGAGATAAACAAATAGCTAGAGTGGTTTTAAAAGGTAACCGACACTAGTGCAGTGTTTTATGGCCTGTTGTCATGTTCATGGCCATTGTAGAAATGGAGGAGGAGAGATATGGAGAAACACTATGCTTTAAGACAAGCCTGTTTGTCTTCATGACCGCATTTACTCTTTCTTCCCTGGCCATCCCTGCCAATTTGGAATAATAATTCTCTTTAAATTTTGCACCCAAAGGATTATGCTGTGTTAGACTTTTGCTTAGCGCAGATACTTTTTGGAACCCCTTGAATCAAGCTCTTTCTCTAATTAAGACTCTTAATTGATGTAATTAATGTTTGTGCAGTTACTAATAGGATAGTGCAGGTTGGTGTGCTCATTTAAAAGGCTATTCACCATCTCCTGTACACTTCACAGCTGGGTTTCCGTCTGTCTTTGATATATGAGCACTCCATATGTACATTAAGAACAAATTTTTGTCTTTATGGTCTTGTAATTGAATTAATTGGGTTTGAAATTAAATGATGATAATGAAGGAAGTAATGTATCAGTTCATGTCCATGTGTGTTTCCATTCCTTTTGAGCAAACCCTTCAAACACTCTCTTTTTATAGACACAATTAACATGTTAATGGCAATTTCTGAATTTTTAATCTTTATGATCCCTGATCTTGTCTGAGAACAAAAGAGCAAATTTTCCTTTTAAATATGCTCAAAACAAAGCTTTTTTCATGGAACTGCCTTTTGGTCACATGAAATTACTGATGTTGAACAAAAGGGATAACTATATATCATTTTTGGTAAAACTTCATGCTAGTATTTCATATTTAATATTTTAGTATGCAAGAATTAAGGAGTAGTGGTGCATTAGCACCTGCAGTATTAACTACCAAGGAGATTTGGTTAAGTACTAAGTTGGTATCAGTGAACCAACAATTAACTTAATAATTATATCTTAATAACTACAATACATGCTCATTACCCATCCAATGGACATGGATAGTTTATTTGATGATTATTACATGCCACCTGATAAACTGATAACATGTTTTTAAGTGTTATCTAAAATTAGGTTTTCAAAAAAGGCACGTACTCTTGTGACTAGCAACATAACATTTCTTCATATTTGGTAACATTTGGCCAGAAATCAGCCTACAAACAGGGCACCGCTCATATTTAATGTACTGGATGAAGTGTAACTGCGTTCTTCCATAGAGAACTAATGACCTAGGAAACAAAGATAAGATAAGATAAGCCTTTATTAGTCCCACGAGTGGGAAATTTGCTTGGTACGCCAAAAAGTGGACAGTACAAAATTAAGAGCAGCAAAATTGAGCGGAACAATAGAATAGGATACAAATAAATAAATAAAATTGGAAATCAAAATAAAAATAAAAAATACACTAAGTATTTGAAAATACAGAAATATAGAAAAACTCAGCAAACAGCCTAAACTGAGAGACTCTTGACTCATTATGTTCATTAGTCCACACAGTAAAGAAAAAAAACAGAACAAACAACCACCTTAGAAACATATTATAATGAATGTACTCAAACAATATTACATAAAACATAGCATGCAGTATATTTTCTGACTTATAATCAGTAAGTGGCTCAACTTGGTGAACTATCACTTCACTGTTGGCTATCCAATGATTTCCCCCTTTATAAACTGCAGCTCCTTCTTATATTTATACTTACTGATTTACATTATATGAAGGAGCACACGATTACAGTCTTTGAAAAATTCTTACAGAAGGAGGAGCCTTGGAACTGTAAAGAATGTCTTCTTTTTTCTTCTTTTTTCTTCAATGATATTTTTAGGTCTATAATACAGATGTACACATCAGTGTTACATGAGTGGCAGTTAATAACAAGAATATTAAAATGTAAGACTGTGTCTATCAGCAGGTTTGAGTATTACATGAGCATGAGGTGATTTGGAACAGGAGTATTATTGTTGAGGGAGCTCTCTTTTTTTTGCATATCCATCTTGGGCTAAAAATGATAGACCTTGTCAGTAGTCATTAAAAATTCTAGTGCAGGGGCCAAAGTGCAAAAAGGGCTGTTACTGTACAGACTATGGACAATACTGATATATCTGTGGGTTTCATTATCTGTCTAACCTCTGTGTATCCTCTCAACTGGCATTTGAAAAAGGAACACTGTTCATCCCCCAGCCACTCTTTACTCCAGGCTGCCCCCCTGCCTGTGGGTGGCTATGAAAAGTTGCAGCAGGTTACATCCTTTTCAAAACTCCCCTCTGTGGCTCTCTGGGTTTCTTAACTGCCCTCCAGCAGAGTTATGTAAAGAGAAGACTGGGGTCAGTAGCACTGAGCAGCCATCAGTCCTCTCCCACCCACACGTCTCTCGCCTGCATGGCCATTCCCTGTTGGGTAACCTCATTAATGGTTTGCTTTTCAGATGGGCGAATCAGGCTTAGTGCCTCCTTAGAAACAGCATTCGGAAAACAGCCCAGCAGACAATGGGTAGTTTTAAACCATGTGTGTGTGTGTGTGTGTGTGTGTGTGAGGGGCTGATGGGCTTCAGATATTGCACATACACCTTTTTTACCACTATTTGAGCCACATATGGCCTTTCACAGTACAGACTATCATTAGCACAGAACATAGATTTTGCCATTCTGCAATGGAAATGAGAAGACGTACAAAAGCCTAGCACAGCACAGAGCAACAGAAAGGAATCATTAATGCAGAACCATTGGGGGAGAACCATCAATCTGACATATTTTCCAACTCATGGCGTATAGAAGCCCCACTGTCTTCATGCTTGAACACACCTGATTAACCAAATAATATCTTAATGAGGACAAATATCATATAATTAAAGTCGTTCAGAGCAGTTTGATATTCAATGTTCTACCTGGTCAGCTTTTTTTTCATTTACATAATAATTTGTGTTTCACATATTCAGACTCCTGGTTCCTATCGCTAGTTGACAGAAACCAGCAAGCTTCTCTACCTGCCTGATGTCATGACCACTGTTTAAAGTGTTGTTGCATGCAGTGGTTATGTGTAATTAAGCAGCTATTAGAGGCTTAATATTAAGTGGGACCCTCTGTCCTTTTCTCTCTCCGTTTTATTTCTTGCCAGGGAGAGGTTCATGCCTTGGAAAGGGGAGAAAATATACATGAGTTTCTGCTTCAAAGGGGAGAAAAGGCCTCACCTGACAGAGCTTCCTGAAAGGAAATGAAAAAGAGTAAGGTTTAAGGTCCTCACTGATGAGCAGGTGCTTAGAGAAAAGCATCTTTTCACTGGAGTTTAGTAAGACACAGGGCTCTGTTCAAAAAGGACTCACATGCACAAAAAAAAACCTTTTCACTGCTGACAGTCTGAATGCAGTGGATGCTGTGCTCTGACATTAGAAGAACCGGCGCATAAAATCTACCCTGGATGTTCTCCACAAGTTCACAAGGTCACATTATCATATCCAATCTTAGAACTCAGGACTCTTTTATGTGTGATTAATAACACTACATAGAAGGGGCAAAATCAACTAGGTATTGATGGATACGGTACTGTTTTAGTGCAATTTGCTTTGGTAGCACATAATGATGCCATTATTCAATGTCTAACTATAGTATATGTTGTTAATGACTGATTGCTCATGCTATATAGCTGAAAGTAGTAAAACTGGGCACATGGAAAAGATACAGAAGAAGGGAGGAATACAAAGGAACAGTAAAAGTCATGGCAGAAAGGTTGCTTGGAGTGATGCCATAGCAACACTTTTGGTTTCCTAAGTGGATGAGTCTTTGAATAACCAGTTTTATATTAATATTTTTAAAGTTTAAAGAATTAAATGAAAGTCCTACATCAGTGATTTTTTCTAGAGTCATACATCCAGGCACCACAGAACAGTCTTGACTCCCTGCCTGTTGGCCTTCACACTTAGCCTTTTTTCAATGTGTTTAATAATCATGTTTCAGTTCTTAAAGACTTTGAATAGGTTGCTTTATACTACAGTTTGGAGTTGTAATGGGTTATTATGTCTGTAGACAGAAAGTAAAACAAAAGACAGATTCAGGAAATGAAGAGAAAATCTGGATTGAAATATTTATTTACAATCCACCAAGCCTAGTTAACATTAACAGAGAGTGAAAGAATTTGACACATTGTTTCTTTCATTTTGTCATAATCTATTTGACAGAGCGATTATGTGAAATTATGCATAGCTGGGGGGTTTGAGTAGGAGGTGAACATGCACTCATACACAATTTTTGTATTCACATAAATCTTGGTGAATATAAATATTGTCTCAGAATATTTGAAATGTTTGCACAATAGTCCAGTATCCTAAGCCCAGTCATGCCCCTATCCTAACCAGTTTACCTCTGCCCTCAAATCCAAATCAGAGATAAAACACGTGGAGATGAAGCATTAAGCATGGCTTTGGTCATTGTGGACTCCATCGCCATTGCAGACATGATGTCTGCTGCAGACGCCATCCAATCTATGGGCGAGTTGTCATCATGAACAACAGACTATAGTAGCACCGCCTGCTAGAGCAGTGTAAGGTCAGATTTAGAGACATTCATTGTTCTGCTTTAAGCTATACTATCATTACTCTGTCACTCCTCTGACAGAGACACATCAGAAGAAAGTCCATGATTTGAATCTGACAAGATGAATAGAAATGTAAATTGATGTATTGGCCTAGCCCCTTCCCATTCAATGTGTGTGTGTGTGTGTGTGTGTGTGTGTGTGTGTGTGTGTGTGTGTGTGTGTGTGTGTGTGTGTGTGTGTG
>JBBMFX010000002.1:9065386-9083629 GCA_037832545.1 Rhabdalestes septentrionalis | reverse complement strand
CTTAAGTCTCTCAGTGTGTCTGTCGGGCTGGGGGGTTTCAAATGAGACGAGACGAGACGACACCAGACCAGACGAGAGGAGATGGGCTGATAGGACCCCGTGCGCTGCGAGTCGGTGAGACCGCGAGACTCTCTGAACACCTCTCCAGCCTCACCAGCGCTTCAACAGTAAATACCACATCTCGCCTACTGACTGGAGGGAAGAGGAAAAACAACATGTGACGTCCTACACATCCAGCTACGGTTACAAAAATCACACACACACACACAGGATAAGGAAAAACACACTCACTCACACACACTGCTACGAGACCGGAGAGGCGTGGTTGCCCGGCCGCCCGGGCTGAGACAGATCCGCACCCTCATTGGTCGAAGCGCGTGAATGGTAGTGAAGCACGCGCCGCACTGGGAAAACAAGCCCCTCCCGTGCCCCGCCCACTTACACCCGCTCCAGCCGGCTCACCGGGGAGAGAGGAATGAAGGATCTCAGTATGTGAGAAAAGATTTTTATTTGAAATAAATATTTTTAGCGATTTTTACTGTATGCATATGTATAAAAGTGAAAAATGTGATTTTCTAATCTAAATCTTTCCAGCGTTTAACACGTGGTGTTTATACAAATTGATAATGATTTAGTACGATGTCTGAAGACTGAAGTTACATTCTTGGTTTTCCTTATGAGCTTCAGTTGATTCTTTTTATTTTTCCAGACATAAACTGGAACGACACCTCGTAAATTTGTGTTACGAGTAGTCAGAGAGACGTCAGAAATGGTGAGGCTCAGAGCCTCGTAGTTTCTGACCATTTCAATTTCCACGTCAGTTGTAAACATTTGTCAGTTCTTATCCTTCATGTGTCTCAAGAGCCGCTCCACAGTTCTGATGAACATGCAGCCCCTGCTCCTCAGAGCTGCCTCCATCCACCCCGTGCTCCTCTGCACGCCTGTGGCTGTTTGGAAATAATTTCGCTGTGAACCTACAGGAGCCTCGAAACCTCACCGTTTGCCTTGTTAAACGCTGCTGCCCCCAGCGTTTCATTCAAGACCTGCAGGGTTAAAAGATAAACACTTTAGGTCTGTTTCCCAGACCCAGACCACGACTGAACCCATAAAATGTTTTATTTACAATAGTGTGACCTTACAGGCACTTTTTAATTTAGTTTAAGACTCAGCTTCTGCTAAATGCCGTAAATGCTTAATCCTTCCCAGGTAATAGCCCTGATATATGTACATATATGTGTTTGTGTATGGAAACACCTTTTCATCAAACATTTCTTCTGAAATCAAGGGTATCCACACTCTTTTTACCACTCTTGGATGCAGTCATGTCCCAAATGCCTTTAAAAAGGGTCTACACTAAGCAATTAAGCAATTTCCCCTATGATCAGCAACATCTAGATGTTGGAACCATTTCATTAAATTCATTCACATAAACCATAATGAAGACAGGTACTGATGTTGAATCACTAATTCTAGATCACACATCCTGACCCCATACTGAATGGAGTTCCACTACTCCAAAGAACATAGCTCCACTGCTCCAAAACTCCATGATGTTTGGCTCTAGACACAAAGGTGGAATTTATATACCACTCTGACGTCCAAGTATCATATCAGCATCTTAAAGACTATCAACAGCAATCACAAAGTCTCGGTTGTCCAAGTTTGTGTTTTAAACAGGTAAAGAAAGCATTTAATTTCATACTGATTTGAATGTATACGAATGCATTTGCATTAATAAAACATTTGTAACTTCCTAAACCTTTTTGTTTCATGATTTTATTCACTACTACTATATACTACGTGTTACGGATATACCAGTATTACAGTTATATTTCCAAACGACAATAACGTACCAAAAATAGAACATGAACCTTGCACTTGTACATTTCATGGATGCTAAATGTAACTACCTCTGCAGCAGCATGTTAGAAATGACCCATGGGGAAACAAAAATGTTTTAAACACTCTGGGTTTTGCTTGCTCAGCTCAGCGAGTCACCTGCGTTGGCAAGGTCAATTAAGCTCAAGCAGCACCTGGGTCAGTTAAGCCAACAAAACCACTGATTTAACCGGTATGGTTGTGGAAATGGAATCAAATTATGGCCTGACATTGGCCGTATTGCCGCCGTCCACTGGCCATGAATAACTCAATTGAGTCGGAGTAGTTCAGTGGGCTGCAGCCCAGTCTCTGGGGCTACTGAGAGCCAAGGGAGTCTTTATTAATCCATCTGATTTCCACACTGTCACTTTCAAATGGTACGACTGAATGATGCCTTTGGGTAACCCCCTTAACTGAGCACAAAGGAGACAATACAGTTCATTTACAATCCAGTGTCCTTCAGAAAGGTTGTTTGAGCGACTTAATACTTTTCCATTCTTTTTGTTTTCTCATTTAGTTCTCGGTGATAATATGCATAATATTAATCTGGGCCTTCATAGACAGTCCTTTGTTTGGCGTCCCACACTGTCAGGAGACTCCTCAATGAATAGAATGCATCATTAGCCTATTCAGTGTTGCAGACATGATTCTTTCCTCGCTGAGGTCTAAATCATAACGTCACAGTGATCCGTCTTGCATTTCGTTATTGTAAGAACATCCTCCCATCTATATTTTGGGGAGTTTTCTTGTGTATATATACTGTGAAAATATCAAGTCCTCCAATAGAAAAGGCTAAAAATAAAATCACTTTTTAATTAAGGCTTCTACTATAAAGTAATTTTAAAATGAAACTGGAATTAGACTTATTTAAAAATCAAACCAACCAAATTATTGGGAGATTGATGTGAAATTGTACACTGTGGAGAAACATCGGATTTCTTTGCAGTGGTGGTGATAGGAACCAGAGGTCACAATTTTACAAAATGCAAATACAGTCTTTTACTTTACAATCCAGAAGCATTTTAATTTGAAATACTGATGACGGAAAAGTAGTGATCCGCAACCCTTGTGTGGATTAAGCGGTTACAGAAAGTGAGAGAGACAGAGAGGGTAAAACAGTGGTAAACTTAAAAAAAGAGTTTACACTGGGAAACACTCCTGCATTAGAATATTAAAGAAATGCAGCTGGCATCTAACCAGAGTGCAGAATCACATAAATATGAATCAGTATAGAAATATAGACAATAAATATGACTAAAAAGTACTGAATGTGCAAGACAGGAGTTGAATCATGCACAGGAATTCAGTTGTGTGTGAAGAGTGAGTCTGAGCAGTCTGCAGCTGGTCAGGAAGTCCAGGGTAAGTCCACAACGAGACTCTCAAGGCGTGGAGTTTGGAGATGTATGTGTTGAATGTCAAGCTGATATTGACAAGTAGCCTTATTTTCAGGCATCATTCATTTATATCTATACATTCCCATTATTTTCTGTTGGGTAGCTTTTCAAAAACACTTGTCTGGTTGTCTGGTTCCTTTCACCACCATCACAAACAATTCTAACTCGGTATATTTCTCTAGAACTGGGCATTTTATACCATGCTGAATGATGTTGTTTTATATCGTAGCAGCTAAATAAGGTAGACATTATTTTTAAAATCTGGAACTTCCCTTTAACTTTCATAAAATAATTAGAGTGTAGTCAAATTTTTCAGTGTGCTGAGTCCAATATGGACACAGTTCTGTTTGAATTTATCTCAGTAGTAATGTAATGAGGTAGAGAAGAGTAAACATACTCCCCCTGCGTGTTATTATTTCAAGCACAGTGACCCATGGCACTATCAGTCTCTCCCCCTCGATGGTGGTGTTGGGAGGGGTGTCATAAGAGTGGGCGTGAGTTTGTTTTGCACTATAACCACTCTACAGCAAAAATGCAAATCAGGCCTCCATAAAATTGCAATAAGGTGTGTGATTCTTTTGCCCATGAAATGCGCTGTAAAATATAGACACACATAGACCCACACCATAAGGCCCATCTTGGGTCCATCTGCTCACCCCCCTCGTCTTTAAGGGTTCTTTATTGAGGCATGCATAAGTATTGGCCTAAGATTTACACACCATAATGTGTTAATTTATGAGTCCATTAAATGGCCATCAAAGTCTTATTTACAAGGTTGTAAAGGAGGCTGTTGTGAGGTTGTGTGTGCGCCCATTAGAGTCGCTGTCTGTTTAACAGCAGACTAAAGGTGCACCGCCAATGAGGCACAGTAAAGCTGTAATAGAGTCAAATATTTCAGCATCAGGCTGAGGAGTGTGTTAACTTTTCATAGACTCATTGACTTCCAGTATTAACGTTTTGCTTTGACCCACCAGTCTCATTATATAAAAGAACGACCAACACTAGAATTTTAAGCTTCATATTATCTTGGTTATCCTAACCAGGACACGCTGGAGACAAACCTCTCCAGCTCACCAGTTCACCTGATGAACACATCTTTGGACTGTAGGAGCTTCTGGTGGAAAACAGCCCAGACACAGGGACAGATTGTAAACTGCTTGTAAAAAAAAGGCCCTGGTATCCCCAGCAGTGGGGCAACAGTGGAAACCACTGCAAACCCCGTGCACATGCACGATATAGGCAGATATCCTCTGAATTTTTTTGCTTTTGTGAGTCCCGGCCTTTTCTGCCACACCCCCTAGTTCTCGAGTCCTAACATAAACCCTGCATGAGGATGAGGAGGTGTGATGGAGGACGACCAGACGTCACAGCTTTTTTCTGAGAGGCAGGAGGTTTGAAATTAATCAATGTGAGCACGTTATTTAGTTTTCCTTGGTGCTGAAATGGCGGCTGCTGGAGAGTTCTCGTGTTTTTCATTTTGTTTTTCTTAAAGCCCTGTATTTTTTTTTACTGCAAATTAAATTATTTTTTACTGTATTTAACTGCTTATGCCAGTGAAAATGACAGTGATATTGGTATTTACATTCAAACACTGCTGGAGTTCAGTGTGAACTGTACAGTACAGATATGTGTTTACCTTTACAATTTTTTAAAGGCTAATGAGTTTAATTTGGGGGCATATTTAGGGTTTGCACTGAGAAAATAAGCATTTTTAGGCTTCTTTTTTTTTCCCCACAACACAACAACATGTTTTTTCAATATGCGGGTGCTCTTAGAACGTAACCCCTGTGAAAAGCGGGAGTTATTCTATTGCAAAGAATGTGGTAAAATTGAGTACATTATATTTGATTGAGTATGGGGCTTATTTATGTTTTAAATGTATTTGTGAAATGAAATACATTTGTTGATAAAACCTATGGCTGAAATGCAGTTGCAAAATATTTGTTAATATGTGTGTGTATGTGTGTGTGTGTGTGTGTGTGTGTGTGTGTGTGTGTGTGTGTTTGTGTGTGTGTGTGTGTGTGGAGTTAACTATGATCTATTACAAGTAGGTATTACTTATGGAGGATTTGTTGGTAGATTTGGCTGATGTTTTTTCTTTGGTGGGGCTTTCTGTCGTTCAAATGATGACTCACACACCGTTCTCTCATCACATACTACAATTGGTTTTATAATCTCTCACAAAGAAGATTAGGATATTCTGACAAGCTCAACTCAAATGTGTGTGCGTGTGTGTGTGTGAACGCAGAAGTGGGGGGCAAGAGGATGAGCTCTACCCTCTTATGCCACCGTAGAGTCCCATTTTAAATGAGCAAAGACATGAGTCTGCCCCCCCAGCTGCGTCAGGCTGAGCGCATCTGTGTATAAGTGATGTTGACACCAAATCTGTGTCGTATTGTTTTCTTGTACATGTTTGTTTTGCTGTGCTTTGCTGGTGTTGTTGTTTTGGACGGCTTGAATCCTCTTGTTTTTCTGGAAGGTGTCATAAAGCCAGGGCTTGCAATGTATTTGCAAAAATGGGGCTTTATTGTTAATGCAGTTCTTGAAAAGGCATTTTTAATAACATATAGGCCATCAGTGTCAATAGATATATTAACTGGGGAGATCCACTTTTACCAAGGCTCTTGGTTCCTTTAATGTGTTCTTATTATACTGAGAGCATTGCACAGCAGTGCTGAATGTTATTTCACTTGTAGTCTGTTTCCTTATTACAAGTAGAGTAACCTATTCAAAAGCCTTGCTACTTGCAGTAACCAATATTTAACAACATCTTTAGAGATGGTCAGGGTGTCCTTCATCTGGCCTACTAAAGACGTGTGATTTTTGGCTGATTGCTTCTGGACTGAGCCAGAGAAAGGCCACTGAGTTCAATCAGTGAGCCTGACATGATTTGACCCGTATTGGACATGACTGCACACCTCAGCTAGTGCACTCATAATTACACTCTTGATTACTTCAATTAAGATTCTCACCCTAGACTTAATCTATTTCAGGCCCATCTGTAAACGGCCACTATATTGAAGTCATTCTCTGCCCACGTTTGTGTGCGTTTGTGTTAAGATCTATTAGGGAAAAGAGGTAACAGCTTTGAAAGGGGATGAAAAGGTTCAAGGTTAATTCATCCTGGTTGGAATGTGGGATCTGACAGAGACGGTATCTGTGTAGTTTGCACTTGATTGGAACCTCAAAACCGCCTCTTGCTCTATAACAACAAAACACTGAGGCTGTATTTTACCACGCCTGAATAAAATTACGTCCAAGGAACAGCAGTCTGGCATTTGAAGGTCAAGTATGTCAAATTAAAATCCAATCAATTTTATTCTCACATCTCTTTTATACAGGTGTGAAATTCATCCCCTTACATTCACATTGTACAAAATACACTTGAAATGTAATAAGAGGAATAAAATAGTAATATAATCACGAATTGCCATATGTTTGCTGATCTCTGCACTACCTGAGAAAATACATGGGTCAAAATAATAAGTGTTAAATTTTTACTGATATTTGCTAATGGAAAACTAGATAAAATTGAAGTGTACTATGCATGCTCCCAGTATAGAGTATTCTGTCATTCAGACAGGACTCTTAAATATGAATAGGTATTATAATCATGGGTTAATTAAAATTAATTTAAAAGGGAATTCGTAAAGCTAAACGAGCACTAACTGATGTGTGAGGTATCTTAATAACACTTTAATTTGGATTTTTTGAAAAAAAGAAAAGAATGAAATGTGCTTTAAAAGAACTGAGATTGCAGCCTACATTTAGCTTTCTTTTCAAGCTACTTGAAGCATGTTTATTAATTAACTTATTAAAGTCCAACAATTGAACTTTGTATGATAAACAATAATGTCAACGGAACTGTGAGGTCATTTTGTGTAGTTTTACTTACAATTAACAGTTAACAGTGCATATTTGAATTTAAAAAAATTAATATAAAATTATACACCAGATTATATGAGTTGTATTCTTTATTTAGTACTTTTTTAAAAAGCCGTAGACTAACATGACCAAAACTGTACATGACAGTGCACCTCAGCCAGTGCACTCAGGGTTGAACTCACCCTAGAATTAATCTGATTTACATCCACCATACTGAAGTCCTTCTCTGATAGTGTGTGTGTGTGTTTGTGTGCTTTTGCGCAAAGATCTATTAGGGAAAGTTTGAATAGCTTTGAAAGGGGTTGAACAGGGTTAATTCAGTGTTAATTAATCCACCTTCGAACGTGGGTTCTGCATTATGTATCCGAGCAGGAGGCACTTGATTAAAAGCTTATAATACTCTAGTTTTTGCCATAAAACTGGATCAAATTTGTGTTCAAGCTAATTCAGAAAACATGATTTAATGGAAAACATTCCCAAAATTGATTTACCAATTGATTGTTTATTTATTTAATTTGCAGTTTTTTTATGGTGTGCAATTTGTTTAAAGATCCATACAAAAATGAAAACATAAAAAATGAAGGTACAACTTTTGTCCGCTTAGTGATAATGTATAAAAAATTATTTTTTTTATTTTGGAACGTCTCAAAGATTCTCTGATATAAATCAACTCTCCAGGAATTTGCTCCAACCACCTCACTGATCTTGCACTGTTATACTGAAAAATAAATGCTGTAAAAATAGTTCACAGGCGTTTCTATTAGCTTATACAGACACAGTCAGAATTTAATGGTTTAATGATTTTAACAGGGAAATATTTCACAGAGGTCTCCTCTTTTCATTCAGCTAATAAAAAAAAATCAACAAATAGGAGCAGGAAAGAAAAACCTTTCACTTTGGGCATGGCATGATCTCTCTAGTGGAATGTTCAATATCTCCACACACAGTATGCCTTGCCCACTGTGCACTCATGATCCTTTAATATCCAAACAAACTATTGGAACCCAGTTTTGATCCTACACATCAAAAAAATCCTGCATCAAAGAAACCAAGAAACCAAGTGTGTTCCAGATGCAAATTTTACTGACCTCTGCATCCTCTTTCTTTATTCCTTTACAAACATTGATCTTACTCTATAGATCAGGACACTCATTGGCTGTAAGCAAGCCTGGGGCAGAACTAAAATCAGCACAATTTCTTTACAGCTCCAACACTGTTACAAATTGTCCAATTTACATGAAAGGTTTCCATTAAGTCCAGAAAGACCTTCTGTGGCTTAAGAAAATGCACAAACACCCTCAGGGAGCCATTCACATTGTTGTGTTTTTTCGCCTCATCAGGGCATTGCCTCCCATGGGTTATGGAAAGAACAACAATTCACGTCAGTTCTCGATGGTGAAATATGAATTTCATTCAATTAAATTGCTCCTAAAGTATTCAGCCCCCCTCTATCCTCATCAAATATTCGACCACTGGCATCAATATTCATGCTCCATTGCAGGGGCACGTGGCTACAAAGCAGCGCAGGATTTAATCAATGCTAACGCCATGATGAATTCTATTAGGGGTCATTTGCATTCTTGGAGAAAAACAGAATAATGCTTTATGGGAAAATAACACACCTTCACTTGCTGAGAGACCTTATCCATTTACCTGCTGAAACAGCCGGTCCTTCAGAACCTGCCACTTCTCACGTTTCACAACAGGACAATAAAAGAAGAACATCCCTGCACCTTTGAGGGCTTTTTACTTTTGACCCCTCTGGAGTTCTTAGTCCTTTACCCTGATCTCCATTGAAAGTAATATCTCTGACTCTGGCAGCTGCCCGGGCATTACTGATTATGACCCAATACAAGGCTGCTAGGGGCTTAGTCTGCTCTAGAAGACTCAAACATTCGCACCATGTCCACTTGAGGAGGGTAATATATATTTTATGTGCTCAGGGTGAAATATGTGTAACACGCATACACACACACAATATAATCTAAAAAGGAGCTTTTTGTGGTGACACACACTTCCACTTAGCTTTTTACGATGTTTTTTTGTTTGGATGTCCCTGATTTATAGGCTTTGGCATATGGCTGGAGAGCACTGGGAAGCATCTCCATATACATCCGTCACAAGATCACTTTCAGTCACCAGGGCTGAGGGAGAGGATAAAACCTATGCCATAATACACACACACGCACACACACACACACACACATACAAAACCTAATCATAAAGCTTTCCCCTAAAATCTAAAAGAAAACATTTGGCTTTATTAGCTGCTTAAGTTGTGAAAATACCAGTTTAAATATCCATCTTCTAGTCTTCACAAGCAATGGAACAAATACATAGAGTGATTAGGGATTAAAGAGAAACAAAAGTATTTTTTTCTGCAGCATTGTTCAAAAACTTTTCATGGCATCTTAATTTTTAACAGACTCACAACCATTAATTAACACCATAGACCACATCAACTAAGTCAGACAGGAACAGCAGACAGGAATATTAGCTGTAGCTACTGGGCAAATAAAGCACTAAAAACTGCAAACAAATAAACAAAACTGCAGGTCTGTACAGTTGAAAACAATGACCCTAACAGGTTTATTGCCTGCTGCTAATCATATAGCAACACTAATGCTAACTGCAGGTTGATGAGGGTGTCTGATTTTTTTAAGTAATTCTGAGTAATTTGATCTAAAATTCTCCATTGTACATACTATGTAAGGATTGTTGATAGTGGTGATGGTAAAAACCAGATATCTGAAGAGTTGCTTCACAAAATCATTTTGCATGAAATAGTTACCAACATTCATTTTACATGATTCTACAGTCGTTTTGATATACACTATATGGACACAAGTATGGTGACATCTGACTGTTACACCAACAGGGACTATTGGTCCTCACCTTGCAGCTATGATGCATTCATACATGTACAGCATTTATGAGGTCAGGTGCTGGTGTTGAACGAGAAGGCCAGTTCATCCCAAATGTGTTGCCCAAATCATGACTCTGTCAAGTCCTTCAACACCTAACTCACCCACAGTCATACTGGAATAGAAATGGTTCTTCCCCAAATTGTGTCCACAAAGTTCACTGGAAGTAAGGGGCCCATCCAAACCTAACAAAACCTTTTGTCCATATAGTGTAAGTTTTTGACATCTCAGAGTGCATGAATTTGCATCTCAAAACAGTCCTCAAAGAAAACAAGTTACTTTCTGATTCACTGCTCTGCTATTACGTATAATAACACAGAAGCCATGTGTGGGTTATTGAGTTTTTTGAATAGATAATAACGAATGCTTTGATGCCATGACATGGTTACATCAAAAACGTTTGGATGACTCTTTAACGTGGTTTTGAGTGTGAGTTTCTCAAAGGTTCTTAAAAAAACCAAATGTGGCTCTTCTGTGGAATCCATTTTTGGTATCACCAAATAAGCATTTTAAGTTTATATTCTTCGGTAACACCTCTCTCTCAGTATTGTAGCATCTCTCTGGTTAGTATCTGCAGAAGCCACCGTGTTTCAGAAAACAGACACAGGCCAGCCTCTGGAACAGGCTCAACTTTTCTTACTCATCTGTGGGGGTGGTTCTCTACACTCTCCCACTCTCTTCCTCCTCTCTTCTCCTCTCCATCCCATGTAATCCCAGTCTGATCAATGTGGAAACCAAACATGACTCACTCAGTCAGGGGAAGCGGAAGAGGAAAAGAGAGAGAAATAGCACATTAGAAAAAAGTGGTGTACTGATCACTGATTTGAAGTTTTTTAATGTTCTCTAATCCAGACGTAAGTGGAACACGTTGGTGTGAGCAGCGTTGGACTCCTGGGCTGAGTGGGATGCTGAGCGTGCGCATGTCAATGAGCTAAAGGAACGGAAACATGCAGACAAGAATACGTCTCTGGAAGGGAGGTCATGTAGATGTAGTCAGCTTGGTGAGTAATAAGGTAACAACCTACAGGATGATTAAAATGCTTCATTCCAGCACCGTCATTTTTGGCTAAACACGGCAACAGCCTACGGAATTTTCATTCCAACTCTGGCAGACAAACAAGGTAACAACCTACAAAATAATTCAAACACTTCATTCTGACCATACCATTCACAGCCAAGCAAGGTAACTACCTACATTAATTTAAACACTTAATTCCCACCACATAATTTGCACTCTGACATTATTATTGAGCGTGTTTGTATTTGCCTTATTGGATTTCGTAGATCTCACCCGATTCACTATCTGAGTGACAGAAAATAGTACTGTTGGCGTCCACTTAGTCCCAAGCTTAGCTTAATAGTTGAGAGAGAAATACATACAAGGTTAGGCAAACACTGTTTGGTGTTATTGCCTTTGTATTCTCCCTCTGCACTTATCCTCCTATTTCCCTCGAGGTTATCGTGCCGATAAAAGCCATAAATCAACAGCATTTGCTCGGGGTCACATGACCAAAGACAATGCATAATTATGAAAGATGATAGATGGCAAGATCATTGAGCCCAAGCTGGACCTGAAGCTCCGTCCCCTATAGCTCATGCTCACACAAGCCATTCTGCACATGAGCCAGCTCATATCTGACATGTTCGTTCACTGGCTCTTTGCATCATAAGCTTAACAGTAAACCAAAGATTTGAGCTGCCCTGAGAGGCGAGAAAAGAGAGAATAAGAGAGGTGGGTAGATAAGACTTGTGAGGGAGGCCAACAGCATTTATACTATCTGTCCATGGCTGATCTACATTTCACGGTTGAGGGTCCCTCATGAATAAAGCTCAGTTTGCATCAAACACAATGAAAATGATATGAAAATTAATAGCCAAAATGAATAAATCACATTCAGCCTGTGACATTTTCTTTGAGACAGGTCTAGTGGTTCACACCCAACTGATCAGGATCTCTAACTGCTTGACATTTCATCAGTGTCTCCATTAATACAACCCCCAGCAGGGCATGTGTTTGTGCATGTATGTATGCATTTGTGCATATGCAATGTGAGGTTACAATTGTGCATATGCAATGTGTGTGGGTCCAAGCAGGCCAGTAGGAGTGTGATAAAAATGGAAGTATAAGGAAAATAAGCGGGGACATGTGTGGAATATTCTGTGAAATAAATGTATGACCATATATATTTCAGGCATATATGCTTAAATACTTGGATTCTGCAAGGTGTTAAAGCTTCACACATACCATGTTTAGTACGGGGTGCTACTGAGGTTGGAGACTCCTCCCCAGTGCTGACCTTTATCAGGAATCATGTGTGCTAATTACACATGGTGGAAACTGGGCTCATATGGGCACCAGGGCCAAATGGATTATATGAATGTGGGACTCCTGTGATACAATGAGGTCACTGCAGTGTTTGCTGGGTGTATCAAGATAGCTGAGTAAGTAATATATAGATAGTTTGGATCTAATAGTTCACCTTTACCTTGCAAACCACGAGAGCAGAGAAACTGACCTGCTGTGGCACACATGTATCTTTCAGCAAGCTCTAGTGTTAGGCATGGTTTTAAAAGGATGAGTAAAGATTTACTGAAATTGTACTGTCAAGTTAAATATCACAAGCACTGGCCTGCAAGAAATTGTCTCTTATTGGCCACTTTATTTTTTTTTCAGAGAGCTTACTCGAAACTTGACTTTATTTTATTCTTTCTTGTCTTTGTATCTTTGCGTACAGGACTCATCAAAGTTTTCTAATTCTAAATAGTTGGAGAAATTCAACATTTGGGCAGTCCCATGATTGAATCCAGGCCATAGAGGATTTTTGTATCCGCTCATAGCATTTATTGAAACTGAGAGCGGAATTTGTGGTCTACATCATAGGTCCTAGAAATGATCGTGCTACTCATATTAGTGTCACATTGGGTGGCGCACGGGAGTGAGGCGAGGCGCAGAGGGCAGGTTCTTTTGATGGATTTTAATGGAGACACAGACACATACTCAAAACAAAACTAAAGCAAAAGATATGCAAGCCTAACAGAAAACACCACACAGCAGAAACACAAGGATAGGCACACATGCAGGACACATAAGGTATGAGTGCGGGTTGCTCCGCAATAAATCAAGAAACATAAAGAACTTAAATACTAAAACACACTCCAACAAGAACCAATCAAAATCCCCAATTACTTAAACTAAATACAACACAGCTGAACACAGTGATTTCAGACACACACACACACACTCAACGTGTCAAAACAAAAGTCCCACAAATAAACCACTGCCAAAACCATTAGACTATTATTATACATTTTGTTATTAAGTTAACTTGACCCCAGTTATGATTTCTGCCTTAGGCTATGTTGTGGAAACTTTCTAAGATATAGTGACTCATAAATCGATCAAATAACAAAAAAAAGTGAGGGAATGTGTTTTTAATCACATTTCATTGCAATGTTGTCCCTGTTCTAACTTGCATATGACAAATACACCTGAAATTTGAATAAAAGTAAAACCTTTAACTCCAACGACTTTGATATTTCTCATTGATATTTGGTCCACTTCTCTGGTATCATATTCATTAGTGTAAAACGATAACATGAAACCTGAGAGAACATTATATCTAAGAAAGCTTCCACAATTTAACCAAAGACAGGACAGGGGGTCAACATGAGGGAACATTATAGGGAAGAGTGCGGTTAACTGAATAACTAAATGTATAATATACTATAAGCATAATCTAATATGAGTAGCATGATCATTTATAGGACCGATGATTGATGGCTGATGGTAGGTTTGCATATTGTATGAGTGAACTGAATATCTCACAGATTTGAAATGAGCTGTCATCAGTGCCAGGTCCTGTGGTTAATTACTTTGTAGTGCGACATTAATGCAATGAGCTGTATCTAAAATGAGATGGATTTCTGCATGTCTGGACCACGTCAAAACTGACTACATTTGCTGTGGAGATGCAGGAAAGCAAGCTGTTCTGAGTAGAGGTGCAATAATGTTAAACACCTGTGATGGCAATGAGCTCATCCCAGCTGGACTATACTTCTGCTCTTCGTGCTCAGACTGCCACTCACTGTTACATATGACTCCTTTGGGCTAGAAGCGATCTCAGGGAAATTAGCAAGGGCTGCAGATTTTTTCTACTCTCCTCTCTCTCGCTTCCTCCATTCACTCCTTGCCCCGGGTTCACCACAAGTCACAACCAGGTGTCCTCCATTCTCAACCAAAATTCCTAACCCAACTCATTCTCTCATTCTCTTTGTCTCTCTCCCCGTCTCTCTCCCTCTCTCTTTCTCTCTTGACAACCCACTGAAGTCAATCTAGGGCAATCAGAAAGATCAACTGCTAAAAGGATGGATCAGATTAATGTAGGTCTTCCATGATACATTGAGGTCATTGCAGTGTTTGGGGGTTTGTACCGAGATAGCTAAGCAAGTATTATCAAGAAAGGTTAGATCCAGTAGTTCATCTTCAAAAATATTTAGGCAAAAAATCTACTTTACACAGTTTTCCATTCAAATCATCTTGTATTTAGTCAATCATCCAAGACATCCAAACCAGTTATCTAAGGGGCAGTTGTTAGGGAGTTGTCCCTCTGTTCAGAAGGTTGCAGGCTCGGATCCCAGGACTTCTAGTGGCACCACTGAGCCACTGAGGTACACCTGAGCAACCCACACACTAGTCCCCAGGCGCTGCATCATTGGCTGCCCACCATATTTGGGGCAGCAGGTGGGTTAGTGGTTTGGGAGTTGCCCCTGTGATCAGAGTGTCATGGAAACCCAGGACTGCTAGTGGCACCAGTGAGGTACACTTGAGCAAGGTACCAACCCAAATCATTGCCCCCCGGGTACTGTACTTAAGGCTGCCTGCTGCTTCACTTGGTTAATGGATTTAATGCTGAAAAAGAATGTCATGCTATTCACACTTTGTGCTTAGGAGTAATCACATAGGAGAAATAGACACTTTACACACACTGGGAGCCCAAATTTTACTTCTTTAGTTTAGCACTGGCACTTCAAATTTAATATCACTAACAAACACAAGTCACCCAAATACTTTCTTTAAATATATATCATCAAACCTTCTCTCAGTCTGCAGGTTCTGCAACTCATTGTGGACAATTAAAATGAACAAAACTCTGCTATAGGCAGCCATTTGGATGACATCAGGGTTGGTTTCAACAAAGTTCTTTTTTTTCTGTGTTTATAAACAGATTCTAGATCATCTCGTTCAAACTGAATCCAGTTATAATTCATTAAGGTAGCAAAGACTTGTGAATGTTGATTAGGGGACAGTATGGCTTACTTGAAACTATAAAAATAGAAGAAAAAACTATGCTGCTACAAACAGTCATTTCAAAAAACCTCAGGGCTGGAGAAGATCACATTTCTTTGCATTATGAAAGACGCTGTCTCTAAAATTGATTCTAGATCAGCACGCCTACTCCTCAGATGGTTTGTGTGGACAGTTTGACTACATAGTGAGGTTTTGTTCATTTTCATAGATCTTTTCATGTCCTTAATGACATGAAAAAGTCTGCATTCCCTAAATGAAGAGTTATATGCAGTTTGAAATTGTGGAAAAAAAATGTAGGGATCTATTTTCAGAAAAAATAGGCCTGTTTGATAGCAAGTTTCACCTCAAAACTGAAGTGCTAAACTAAACAAGCCTTAATTCAAAGCATGTCTCGGCTGACCTAGATTGTATATGAATTGTATATTAATTGAAACGTTTTCTACCCAGAACAATATATGAACTGATCTGCCAATGCTTGGTGCAGAGGTATCTTCTAGCAGGCTCCAGTTTTAAGCCTGATTTTAAAGGCAGGTGATAGATGGAAGACTACCATTAGAGAAGATTTACCTCATTGCATCATGTAGCCTTAATGCCTACTGAATTTAGTTCTTAACAAAAAATATTACAATGTGGCAGCCCAGCTTTATTTATGTTTTGGTTTAGATTATAAGTCAAAAAAACATCAAAAGAAGACATGCTGAGCAAGTCATATCATGCTGAAGCACTGCTGTGGCTTAGTTTTATTACTGGGTTAGTGAGACAAACATTTCACAAGATTCAAGCAGAAGGAATAACAAAGCAATGGATCTATGGCATTTTTAACCAGTGAAGTAAGTCAGGCAAAGTCCAGACAGGCTCCCAGACAGGAAATATATATTGGTCACATACACACACACACACACACACACACACACACACACACACACACACACACACACACGTGTACACACAGTTCATATGGTTCCTCTGATACCACAGTTTTGATGCACAGGCTTCAGAAGCCAGCCTAAAATGAAAAGCAGATCCCATACGGTGACACTAAGAGTGCACTTAGGTTCAAACACGAATATGAACATCTAAAAAAGCAGAAAGCAGGAAATATGATGGCAGAGCTTTCTGGTGGTTCATATTTGTGGGTAGTCTCTCAGACATGATGAGTCGACATAATTGCTCCCTTTAGTCTGGTGGATGACTACCGTGCCTCTGCATCCAGTCCCAGTATGGATACCAGGCAACCATGCATGGCACCAACAAACCTGTCTATTTACTCTGCCCACAGATAAAGAATAGATGCATGAAGAAAAGCAAGACAAAAAACAGATGTTTTTGTCTTTGTTGTACTTTCTCTTCAGCGAGAGGGAGGTGTCACCATTTGTGTTTGTGAGCGAGAGAGAGAGAGAGAGAGAGAGAGAGAGAGGGGAAGAGATGCGCATTTAAAAACAATAATAGGCAATGACACCCTGTCACGCTATACTGAAGCAACACGGCCAAGATGGCTGTAACGTTAGAACTTAGAAGATGTAATTACGTATTTCATAACACACACAACTCCTCTTTGTTTCAGCATTTTCTCTCATGTAGCTGCTTCTTGTTTCTTTTTCTCTTTTTTTTCTCTCTGGAGGTCACGTCAGGATAAATCCCTCTCTCACTCTTTCTCTTGCTTTCCCCCCCCTACACCTCCCATAAAGCAAAGCTTTGTCTCCTGAAAGAAATCTCTTTCACATTCTGCTAGTCATCCATTGTAAGAGTGGCATATCGAAGTCTCGGTGTGTGTAAGTGAGAGAGAACGAGGGAGGGGCCAAAGAAGATTGGCAAAAAGGCACAAAGGGCAGGTGGTGACACGATAAGGTCAGGCTGGAAGGAAATTATTCAAAAACAATAATTACACAAAATGAATATTTTTAATTGAACACGGGATGTTAATTATAGTGTGGGTGAATGAGCTGAACGCAGAGTGCTTTCTGTGACTCTATATTCTATAATCTAAATCAACATATATCACACAAATTGCTCTCTCTCTATTTCTCTCTCTCTCTCTCTCTCTCTCTCTCCCTCTCTTTCTCTCCCGTACTGCTCTCTGTCTCTTACTTAATTATTTGGCTGCAGCTCCTATTCAAAGTGTGTCTGAGTTTGTTTTGTCATCAGAATACAAATACAGAGGTAATGGTGATTCTCTGCTTTATCTTATGTATGGTATATAAATAGTGTACTTCATGCTAAACTGCTTTCATTCATTTCTGTACCTTCCTAGTCAAGCAACTCATTAAAATATTTCCTCTCATTTACTATAACTGTTATTACCATCATCCGCAGAGCAACAGAGGCTTTGGACACAGCCAGCGGCAATTAAACTGCTGGCAGAGATAGTTGCTTCCTGAATGCAGTTGCATGATATGAAGCTTTTGGCACGGCCATTAAAGTGGTCATTAATATGTAATGTCAACTCTGACCCAGAGAGAGTGGAGGGAGGCTTTGGGGGCTACTCAGCTATCCAACCCGCCAGGCATCTGTGCTTAAATTGAAATGTCCTACATATGCTTACTGTTCCCATCCCCACTTACATCAGCTTTGTTACTGCAGGAGCAGAGGCAGTGTCAAAGGGGGAGCAAAGAAAGGGCCAAAGCACCCCCCCCCCCCCCCCCAGCCTGCTACCGTTGTGGTGATTATAGATAAAGTTATCCATAGCAGTGTAACATTTCATTTATTTTCACGAGGCATGCTTAATTTTCATAACAAAATTGATGTTTTTATATAATACAGAATAATGTAGAAACTTTCACAATAGGTTTTAAATGCTGTAAATAAATACATGCCAGATGATTGTCATTACAGACACATCATCTACGTCATACAC
>JBBMFX010000002.1:8991723-9028047 GCA_037832545.1 Rhabdalestes septentrionalis | reverse complement strand
TGTATTCTATTCATTCTAGGCAACAGTATGTCATGCAGAGTAACATTAAACATCCTGTTTGAGATTACTCATACAGTTTGAGGCCAGTGTGTTATGAAAACATAAGGTTTGTAATCAGTGGCATGTGAGCTTTTCTTTCTCATGAAGCTACATTAAACTTGTGGCACCAAAAATGCATCAAACCTGGACAACAAACGTTCAGAGACCGCAGCAGGTGACTCTGTCTGTAAGGCTGTTGCTTGCAGTGATCAGACAGTTAGGTTGGGTTTGGAATAGTAAGGTTTAGACTGCAGCGAAGGATACTGGGCCTGGTTCCAGCGCACATCTTCCCTCAGGTCCACTGTGTCCTAATGTTACCTTCAGGGAGGAATAGTCAGCTGATGTGCCAGGCTTATTTCTTCTGGCCAATATCCAGGGGTAACAGCATTTTCCAAAGCTTACTCCTAATCCTATCAAAATACACATCATACTTTCCATGGAGACAAACTTATTTGCCTCCTGTGGCATTACCATTACACAATGAGCCGGATTACTTCACCATCTTTCATTATTAGTTGGTATTAATGCCACCCTTCTTTTAACTGATTACCAAGCTCTGGGTTGGAGTTGGAGCTGGTTATTGCAGGTACTTTCCAGTACAATCCTTGGACTGCCCCAAACTGCAGTCCCATACAGCAGAATAGGTCGTACTGGAATTAGGCCCCCACTGCTGACGCCTTGACAGTTACCACATAATACACACCCTCTTTCAGTAGAAAGACCAAGAAAAAATAAGAGAACTCCAAGGTCTCTAATTACACAAACAACTATTGCACTCTTATCTTTGAATAATTGTCAGTGTTTTGCTGTTTTGGTGTTGAGGCACTTGTTTTCATAGCCATCGTTCAGGGACTTTACAGATCCAAACTAAAACACATGTCAAGACGACCAGAAAGTATATGAAAAATTCTTGAAATGTCTTCTTCCTCCATCTTCAGAATACACACCCCACTCCTCTTAACACACTGCACTCCTCCATCCACACACCCCATCCTGCACACCTTCTTTCTACATGTTATTATTTTCTAGGTAGAATTCCAACAAGACCCAACTATTGACACTGGGCCAGAAACAGACATTTATCAAACATGTTAGGGTCTGGATTTCATTTCCGGATGGACTACAGCCACTCAGGCCATTTTTCACCTTTCACTTGGAACCTGCAGACAATCCTGCTTTATTTTTTTCTTATTTATTCTACCTCACTTACCTAACATTTTTTTTACATGCGGGAGTAACTATTGGTGGTCTAATGAGGCCCAATAGGCCAACAAGTGAAAGTGAAAGCAGCACGCTAGCCTTTATTAATTAGTTCCAGACTAAAAACTGTCTGGAAAACAAAATGATTGAGAAATTAATTATAGTTAACTTTAGCTGATAATAAGGTCAATTTTAATAGTTTGCTGACAGATGTGATTGTTGCTAGGCAACATAACATTGTTACCATAACAGGAGGTACTGCTGGAAGATGGATCTGTCTGAAATCTTGAATTTAGTGAGTCTATATTCAGGTTTAGAACAAAAAATGACAACTGCCTTTTATTTTGTGCCAGAAGTCTTCGGTTTGTGCAACAAAGTCGCAGCAGCAAAGCAACAACCAGAGTAATGGGTTAGCACATGCTGCAGGGAGGCTGACTCAGCATGAGCCGTGTAGGTCACGACTTTTCCCTCTTTTACCTGCCCTTTCATCTGCATGGAGCTCACGCACACCCCAGTCAAGGTGAAAATGCTGCAAGAGTAAATGTTTTGTGAGTTACATGGATGTCCCCATTTAACTTCTGGCTCAGATTGTTCAGATACTCAGTAGGATTGGTTTTTTTTTAATGCTTGAAGATTATATCAGTAACTGTCACATGCCATGAGTCATTCACCTATGTACTAATGGGAAAAAAGAAAGGTTAGGTGTTTGTGTGCATATCTACGTACTTTGTTTCCCACCTGTCTGGCATACGTTTCTTATGAAGTGAGCTTTTGGCTGCCTTTGGTCCCTCTGGCGTAAACATGCTTTTGACTATCAGCTCATCAGGAGCATACCTTTATCACAGCTCACTTTGGTTGGGCTCCTGTTGGCGTCAATCAAGCATTCCTAATCATGTAATCCAATGGAGGAGAAATGGAAAAACACAGTACTTGTACTTTTCTTTTTCCCAGATGCAAAACAAGCTTATGCACACAGTGGCAAGTTTTCATCAGATTCAAATCAAAACTACACAGCTCTTCTGTTTACACACACAAATATATACCATACATGCAAGGCTGCATATATCTTCCTAGGCACTGTTTGTCTACAGTCAGAGTCATTAATAGTTGCAGTAACAGCCGCTACTCTTCTGTGAAGACTTTAAGTTGAAACCTTGCTGTGAGGATCCAAATGCATTCAGCTACATTCATGAGGGCAGGTACTGATGTTGGATGATTAGTTTTGGATCACAATCACCACTTCAGAGAGTACAGCTCAGTGCTGGGGTGCTTTGTATGCATCTAGTTGCCTTTTGGCACCAGGCTACGTGTGAGAAGCAGTGCCAAGCTACAACTTACTTTTGTTGTTACCAGCAACAACAGTGACCTCTAAAGGTTAAAAGCTTCTTGTTGTGGGGGAAAAGCTTCTCAGGCAGATAGTGACAACAATCAGCCCCTCTGTGTTTCAGAGCCTACCTGCTTCCCTCTCCCCTTCAGCTAAACCTTTAGTTGCAGTTTGGAAGATGGTTATATAACCTCCATAATATCTTTCATTGGAGAATCGAGTGTCGAGAAGTGCAGGTGTCACTTTACACTTGGTCCAGCTGACGCACCCTGTCCTAAACGCTGTTTACCTCCGTGTGTGTGTGTGTGGGAGGGTGAAAATAAACCACACCTGCCCTATGGCTACACCCCACTTCGCTCCATTTCTCTCCACAGAGCAAACTAACAGGAAGTTGGAGAAGCCCACAGCTGTACAAAATGCAACCTATTATACAACAGACATATATATGTATGGTAATATGCTGTCATTGTTTTAACAAAAACACAAACAAAAAAGGAAAAATATTATTTCATTTATGATGTTTTTGAGAGCATAGATGATGTTGCTCACTCATTCTTTAGCATTCTGTATTTTTCCACAGAACAACCAAGTCAAACTTTAAGCATTAATTATGTCAGAGAATTTCTAACTGCGTCATCTAATACACTGAACTGCACGTGAGGCTGAACAAGCTGAATATAAAGGCTTGACATTACCTTTTTCAAATGTTTTGGCTGGTTTGGTGGTTTGGAAGCCCTAAGGTGCTGTGTACGGAACCCTAGGAACTGATTCCATTTAATTCATTTTTATTTGTCAAGACATTATTTACAGCCTTGTAGAGCATTTAGGAGACTTTTTAGCAGACCAACCTAGTTGGCCTACATTGCAATGTTTGTGTGGGTTTTGTGTGTGTGTGTGTGTGTTTGTGTGTTTGTTTATGTATGGGTCTTAAGGCCATAAATGGCACACACTCTGACAAGCCCACACACACCCACAAAACACACAGAGTTTTCTATACAATATAAGTATATATAAGACAAGATAAGGTAAAAAAAAATTTGTTTGTTTGTTTCTTTTTGTTTTTTGTTTTTTCAATTTCAGGACAAAACAAAAAATCTAAAGCTTTGCATTGTATGAATATTTCCTAAAGAATGGCACAATAAAGATTGTCCAGATGTTTTATACAAACTTATATGATGTTTTTTCCATCTCCTAAAAAAAAAAGTTGCAGTTGTAGAAGTACTATATTTTGTTATGAATCTATGTGTAATGGCCTATATGTAACAATAAATATGTATATATTTACTTCAGTTCCTATATGTAATTATATATAAACCTATACCGAATCCTAACACACACACACACACACACACACAATACATCAGAAAGTCAGGTTGGTGCTGTGTGTGATTGCATAAATAGACTGTGTGAGGAAAAAAACAGACACTAATGAAACACAGCCTGCTTGAATGGGGTAGTGAACATGTCCAGGATGAGTGACCATAATGCAGAGTGTGGTGTGGTCACTTTGTTCACAAGTGTGGAGATTGCCTCTGTGCTGTTTTTGTTTCCCAGTTCATGTGAAACCGAATGAGACACACCTAGCTGGATTACAGCTCTAGCTTACGGCAGGGCGCGGTGCATCCAGCAGTGGAATGCTTGTAATACTACAGTGTGTTCTGTGTTTGTGTGTTAGCTTTGTGCTTGGAATAGGACAGACCACAGAGTTCCCAAAATTTAAATCTAAATCATGTGCAAGCAAGGAATACACACAGATCTCCTCACGTGAGCTCTTTGAAAATTGATAGACCATGTAGTGCCAATTACTAAGTGTGTGTGTGTGTGTGTGTGTGTGTGTGTGTTTGTGGGGGGAGGGTTAGCACAGTCAGGGGGTTATGACCTGTAGAGATGATCTAGTCCTTCGAATAAGTAAGGGTCACTGCCCCATCCAATCTATCAAGCCTGTGGAGGTCAAAATGGGATCACCAAGGTAAAGGGTCATGTGGGGTCATGGGCGCAACCAAACCAAGCAGACAAACACCACGTGCAGATGGTAAAAAAATACCAAAAAAGAACAATGAAGTACCTATTTTTATGAAAGCCTATAGTCCCCACAGACACTTATAAGAGACAAATATGCACAAAAAAACAAAGCAGACAGATACAGCATTCATGAATTTACTACTTTTTCTCCAAAATGGTAATGCTTTTTTGTTGACAGAAGACAGTACAGTGTGGATGCATACAATCTCCCAAGTCAGTAGTAGCTAATTACACCTTCTCAGTTATATGCTGATTTTTGTATATTGAGTATTTTCATTTTCATCAAATTTTCATCAAACATTTTTTATGTTTCAATGATATAGTAATTACCCCAGAATTAATCATTCTTTTTTTTCAGTTTTATTTAATTATTTTACAGTGGGAACAGCACCCAGGGAGCTTCATCACAATGATGTTCAGTACTTAAGTAGTTTATCTGAACTGCTACTTTATTGATTCTACTCAAGCTGTTTCTTGAAAGCTAAATGTACTTGAGTATTTCTTCAAAATAAGTAATACCATTCCTTAAACAATCTTGAGACTTATTATTAAGTAACCGGTTTAAATAATTCAGCAACAACCAGGAAAATAGTCGTGATACGAGTAAGTGTGGACCTACATAAGGGCCCTGAGAGTTTAAGAGGTTAATAAACATGGCAATTCACAATCAGGGTTCAACAAAACAGAAGTGGAGGTCAAACACAGGGGCAAACATGCTACTACAGGGAAAACAACATCGCAGTCAAGGAGAACCTGAAGGGTCAAAATACAGGAAAGGCAAACAGGAACACAGATAACGTGTAGAAGGCTCAGTATAAACATAAGAGACTTCACAAATGACAGTAGTAAATATAGGGCTTTAAATATCAGTTCGTAAACCAGCAGAGGGTCTGGATGATAAATAGGAGATGCAGATGAGTCAGAAGCAGGGATGTCTGTGGTTGGTGGGCCAACAATGCCTAGTGCTGAAGGCCTAAGTAAAAACAAGGTTAAAAACAGCTTTACATGATTCAGATATAGACATTTTTGCCCATACACCGAATCAGCCAATAAAAAAAATGTCTTTAAAAGGGATTCAGGAGTGCCAACACTGGTGAGCCAAATGCATAATCACTGCTAAAACAGTAGTTGAAATTTGATAAACATTATACAACATAATGTAGATTGTGTGCGACTGTCACCATTGGTGGCTGCTAGAGGCCGCCCCTTTCTGTTCTTTGGGGTAGACTTTTAATTTGACATGTCTGAGCACACCTGTTTTGCATTTGTTTATTACTTCAGCTGACCGGTTTGTTCAGTTAAAGTGATGTATCGTTTCTATTGGTTTGTGGGGTTTGGGGTTTTGTATTCTTTCTGTTTGTGGTGGACCTTAGTTGTCACCATCATCAGTTTGCCCACTTGCAATTATTGAGTGAAAATGATGTAAATGATGTCGATGTTAGCAGGATGTAGATGTTTTGTTGACTGTGTTGATGGCCGATGAGAAGGAGACCAAGTTAACGCAAACAGGAGTTTAAAATGGAGCACAGAACTCAGCAAATAACTCAGTGCTCCGTTCCATGTGTGCAAACTGTGCTATCAGAAACAGTCAGGGTTGGCAGTAAAGCAAAACACTGTGTGCGCAAAAGTCCATAAGTGAATCCGTTAGAGATTTTTATACTCTCTGGTGGCTATAAGCTACCTTGCTTGTTAGACACAATATCATTAGAGCTCATGGTAAAGAAGCTACATCAGCTTTCATCAGGATAGGAAAGGTCTGAGATTGAATTGTTAATATTTCAACTCTAGATCAATACTGAGAGCACTTCAAATGTAAATACACATACTGCATAACATTTAGATGGCCAGCTGTTCCAAAAATGCAAGTGTAAATGTAACAGTGTCCCTATTTGAAAAACTCAGTTGGATGAAGGCCCCTGTATGCACAGCAAACACAGTTTCTGAAGGCTACAGAGAGCAGGGAGCAACTTGAACATGACTACTTAACTTAAGATCCAGGTTAGCTGTCAGCATGGATGGCAGTCTTCAAGCTAATCAGGACTCACAAAGATGACTATTAAAACAAACAGTGTGTTTTTTAGTTTGGGGTGTACAGTTATAATGCTCACACTTGTCAGAAAGCTCAGTCTGAAGGATCTGCAGAGTAGGAACATTTCCCCATGTTTGGACCTGAGGTGGCTGCAGCCTTCTAACTTAACAATGGAATACTGTCTGTCTTCTGGCGGTGCAGACCACTTTTTCCAAGAGAAGTGCAGAGTGGTGGTAGTGGAACAGCAAGTGGGTCCATGTGGGTGTGTGTATGTGTGTGTGTTTGTTTGTGTGTGTGTGTGTGTATGTGTTCAGGGCTTGGATCTGGATAGTGCCAGTAGCAGTGTTACTTGGCAGTAAAGCAGGGTTTTGGCATGGTCACAGTGTTCCAATAGCCTCGGGAACCATCTTCCAGGGCTGGAACAGCACACTTACGGCACACTATGCTCAAATGCCTCCACACTGCCTGGCACCACTTGCACCGCATGCATAAAACGATATGCACCGCTGACAAAGAAAACTTTGGGGTCCGTTACTGCATGTACCCTCATTAATCAGCTTCACATTCCAATCAACAGCACTGAATTTGACTAAATGAAATGCTTGGTACATTACCTTATTCCTCAATAAAACCTCTTAGCAATACCCCCTCTTATTAGAGATGCTTCAGGCAGTGCATGTAAAGCTTCCAGCAAGGGAGTTTTGAGGTTAAAATGCTTTGCTCAAGGGCACAGTGGACAGTTGAGACTGTACAACTTCTTATGTTAAGTCTGCCTTGCCTCACTAAGGAGTCAAACCGGTAATCCTTCAGTCCATGCTGTGGAGCCGCTGCAGCTCCATAATTACAGGAACACTAGCTCTTCTGTGTTGTGGAAGATTGTGCTTTTTTAGTTCTGAAATATAAACCCCGGGCAAAAATCACATTGATACGCCAGATATGTGTTTTGCAGCACCACATACAATTCTGACTTGGAGCCTCTGCCCCTTACCAAAAAATGATAATCTAAATCATGAGAATGAGCTGATTCCTAGCATTGAGGTTTAATAGCATAGATGACTGACAGAGTTAAGATGTAAAACCATTTGATCTATTAGCTCCCTCTAGCAGGTGGATGCTTTGGCAAGGTTATTCGACTGTAATGTTTTTTACTTTGTGTAAAGCAAAACGCTGGATGATCAATTTTGCACTGAGCTGTCTAGACATTGATGGCAAAATACCTCACACTCTACTATATGTGTGTGCTGGTGCAGGCAAACTTGAACTTCGCCATGTGGAATCAGTCCCCAAGCCCGAAAAAAGCAGCAGTAGCAGCCTAAACCTTGCCTGTACTTTTTTTTCTTAAGGAAATTGACCAGATTACTAAACAAATCATTGAATTTGATGTTTCCATGGGACGCTATAAGCTATCATTCATATTTAGCTACATTCTTAGCTACATTAGCCTACATTAGGTGAGAGTAAAACTGTAAACATCTCACCCCAAATTCCATTTGATTTTGGGGTTCAAAAATGTAACACCACAGCAGGTGACAAAGTATAGAGGAGGAGGGCAGACTTAATTATAGTGGTCCATCACAAGTGGGGGGTGTAGAGCGTTGCTGATGAATTTTCCAACAAGAAAACCATTTAGTTATTAAACACATTGGCTGTACCAACACTAACATGTCACTCTGAGCAATGTTAATGCTAGAACAGCATGTGAGGGGCATCTTACTGAGCAATTTCACACAGTGTCTACAGAGCGCCATGGCAATAAAGAAAGGAACAGAGAGTTAAGAGACAATAACCTTGACAGTTACATGTGCAGGGCAATGTTAGTGTCCTGGAGGACTTCTCCCTCTGAGTTCAGGACACACACACACACACACACACACACACGCACACACATTGTCTGGCACTAGTCACAAGCTCTGATCTGCCATGCAGTAATAGTAGCTGGCACATGCTGTTGTTCACATGGTCAGAGGGTCATACTGGGAAACATCAGTCAGTGAGGATGACCTGCATCCACTAAGCACAACTGCGAGTGCTTAGCATTGAGTGGCCTCTCCCTGAGGGAAAGCAGAATCCTCATATCCTTTGAATAATGAAATACTTTACAAAGCTGAGATTATACTGCCATAGTCCTTGGTACTATTCTCAGATGATTTCACAGCAATTTAGAAATGGATACAAAATGCACACACACACTGATATGTTCCATATCGACTGTGTGGATGAGTTGGTGCCTTTGCTGCATTTTATAACCGAGGCTCTATATGCTGCATCTGTAGTACACAGGTGGTTACCATAGAAAATAATTTCTACCTCTTTTCCTGAACAGAAGCACCTGGCCATTGACTCCTATTGTATAGTGGAGTTTATAATGCCAAGAGTAATTCATAATGAGTGTTAATAATAATCACATACCAAGACCAACTAGAAAAACAGGGAATAGTGTAGTGTAGTAGTATGTAATTTCAATGTATATAATTATCTGATTAATAACTGCCATTTTTTTCATTTGTCCTACTTCTGGATAGGCTCTAAAGACCCATGTGGTGCACTGTAAAGTGGTAATCAGAATGTGAATGATTTGTAGTCAGTAGGGGTGGAACAGTGCAACATGAAATCACAATGCAAAAAGGTGACAGTGTACATAGTGAAAAACAGAGATTCATTCATATGCAGTGCAATATACAAACAGATAAATCCTGCTAGCATTTGCCTGTTTAGTTGCATGATTGAGGCTAGAAGCACTTAAAGGTGCTTATCAATAAAATGTATTATCATAGTTATTATTATTAAAATTAGGTTTAAGTAGGCGCCTCAATTGTGAAACTATACTCAGAAAGCATGCTTCTGACTTTACTTAGCAAGTATGCTTCTGACTTTACTTAGGAAGTGGGCTTTAGTGGGGAAATTTGCTGGAGTAAATCTTTAGAGAGAGATGACTATTTGTGTAAAGTGGCTGGGGTTTTTTTGTTGGCTGTGCGTATCTGTAGTAACAAATAAAACTGAGTCCCAGGTGAGATCAGGTAATGGGTGAAGGGGCAGCTGGCAGTGCACTGGCATGTCTTGGCACCGAACAAAGTGAGAGCCATCCCTCTGGCTGCACAGCTTTCTGCCTGTCTGAGCACCGGGCACCAGAATCAGCCCTTTGTTCACCCACCGCCTGACACCGAGAGGAAACAAAGCCTGGAGAAACCCAGAGAAACAAAAGAGAGAGGTGAAGGGAAAAACAAGCTGTTGTGCTGGGACCTGTCCTCAGTGCACTTTTGGCAAATGATGAGTGGAGCAGTGCAAACAAGTCATCCAGAGGGAAGAGTGAGGGAGGGCTGGCGAGGGCATTATTCTAATACTTTTAATCTTAGACGAGCAGTTGAAATACTTTCTAATGCTGTGAGCAGGACCCACCTGGGAGCAATTCTTCCTTTCTGGAAGCCTGTGGCAAGTGCCAACACAAAAGAAGTGCTATAATCAGAGCATCATACAACACAGAGTTCAAACACACAGCAACAAAGCCTAAAACACAGTATTCAGTGGATCTTAATGTTAACTTCGGGGATAGACAAAAACAGTCCACAATTCGAAGGACAGTTCCTCGTTAAGTATAACCCAGGGAAGTTTCCAGCATGCCAAATGTTATTATAAAGTGTCGCCATTATGGAACATTCGACTGAGAGGAGACATGACTTACAATAGAAAGACAAGCTGACGCCAGTGCACTTTTGTAATGACCTCACCAATAAGGCACATGAGGTCTAGCCAATAATAGCAGCAGTTATCATGGAGGCGTTTCCCTAAGTGACCTTGAACCATGTTCTCACAAATGTTTACCCATGCTACTATGCCTCAGTCACGTGACCATGCTCATTCATCTGATTGGTTGACAATAAGGATGTTTGTTCAACTTTCGTTGACATCCGTTTGCCAGAAAAAATGTTTAGCAGGTGTAGATCTCTTACTGGGTTCTGCATCCTTCCTCAGTACTCCATAACTGGTTTAGTGTTTCGCACTGCCCACTTAAAAAGCCCCCTAACATTTATAAGACTTACTGAACTGTGTAAGAAATATTGTAAATGTTAGTAAACCAATTTCCCACACTTGAAAATAAATGTCCAGATGAGACACTTTAATGTGAAAGAAAACACACTCTTTGAAACTTGAATTTGATTTTTTTTTTCCTCCAGAAATGACAGAAGAGACCCCTCACCTACATCTCCAGCCACCAACCCTTCACCCCCCTCCCATCTGGAGTGTCTCCGCTGATCACTGGAGTTTCACAACCTGCCTCAGCTGCTCCACTGACCCCATAAACACTCACCCTTAGAAGAACTAGGATTCCAAGGCCAGGTTTCAGCCCAACAACACCACCAACTCAAAACCCTGATGAAGATATATAATCACCAAAAGCCGTGAGCACAACTGCACAGATAACACTCAAGCTTTTCAAAACAAGCGTAACTTTCACAATCCATGGCATTTGTGAGCTCCATTACTCCACTTTCACACTAAAACTTCCTTTAAACCATTTTTTATGTACTTGGTGTTAATTATCTTCTGGATACCCACATTATCCCTCACAAATATATACATTTTGCGAATGAAATTACATCTTTCTCTTTAATTTTTGTTTTTGTGTGGCAATTTGAGTTATATTTCTCAACATTTAGCAACTGCGCTTTTACTCAGGAAGTCTAGAAAAAACACTGAGTGAAAGTTCATTCATTCATAGACACCATTTTTCTGCCTCAACAGGTGAAAGTTTATGTTTGCCCTTCTGGCAAACAGAGGGAACAAGGGACGAACTTCCAGTAAAGATGGAGAGATCAAAGACGTGGGGTATCTCTTCTTCAGCACAATCGATCTGTGTGTGTGGCCAAGAGCCTTGGTGCTCCCACACACTGAAATACACAGAAGCCAAAGCACATTCATTTATGCTCACACAAATGCACTCTTAACTGCACTCCCAAAGACAGACTATCAGTGTAAACAAGAAGACACACAAACTCTAGACTCTTAGAAAGGTGACACAATGTTCTTGGTTATTCAGAGCAATGCTGTATATTGACGACCACTGGTTCAGAAATAGCCTTTCAACAAGAATGTTTTGGTAAAGAGATGTGTGAGTGGAGAATTTTTAGAAAAGTGGCTCAAAGTAAGGAACTCAATGGTTCTCAGATTATCCAGATTTTTCCTCTTTCCCTCTTTATTGGGTAACAGCTGGGGGATCTGAGGACCAGTAAGAGAACCACTGGAAACATCAACTAATTTAAATAATATATATTTGTGTTAATGTTTTATTTCTAGGAACCATTTTTTATGGACCACATCCGGTGTAAAGTAATGCCTTTAAAAATATTAATTTCACAAGTTATAGGCAAACTAAAGGGCGTGTCTGAAATTCTCCAAACCCATGAAATTATAAAACTATCTTCACACCTATTAGGTTCCTGTAGGAGACGTGCTGTCTAATGCATTGTTTCCAGGCCCATTTTTCACAACACTGTACAAGTGACATATTGTTACTTTTCTGTGAGACGTTAGCCTTCACCACATTTAAGTGTCCCTCATTGTCATTCTGAGCTCCTTCGACCAAAGAAAGGTCATTTGATGGAAACCCAAGCCTCTTTTTCAGAAAACATGGCTTTGAGCGATAAGATTGATGTCTGTCATGAGCTTTCAAACAATGAGGCAAATTTTAGCAGAGTCAGCTACACCTGCCTTCCCCTCTAGCTCTGGCACCTCTGCACTTGTTTTGTGAGAGATGTGAAAGCAGAGCAGAAGTAGTGCAAGGTGATACTACAATGATTCAGTCCAGCAATGAACCACCAGCAGCTCTTCCACTGCCAGACCACAGAGCTGTAAAACACACATTATTGCCCTGGAAGAGAAGGCTGCGGGAGCACTTATACTACTGCATGAAAACCGTAACAGCTTGCCTCTAAACAGCTGCTAATGTCAGTAGCTGACAAACACAAACATCCAGATCCTTATCACTGCTCTTTGTAGCAAGCTTGGTGCTCAAAGTAATATGATATGTACCATTTCCTGTGCTAATACTGGTGCTGTGCCTGTGTGTAGAGCTGGAAGGGAACCTGTAGATAGATGTACTTAGACTGCCCTCTTCAGGCTGACTTCTACAAATGCTAGAAATAGACGTGGACTAAATTACCCAATGTCATAATGTGTTTTTTAACTCCCCGGGCCCTGTGTTCCTGGTTGCCCACTGCTTCACTCAGTGAATGGATAAAAATACAGAGAACAATGTAGTGCTGTGCACACTGTGTGCCGTGGCGAGTTCATGTACAGGGGGTCCTCGAGTTACGATGTCAGTCCGTTCCTACGAGAGTGATGTAGCCCAAATTTTAGTGTAAGTCGAAACACACCCTAGCCTTAGTCATTATCCGATCCTAAAACGGCTGTAAAATCATAATCTAGAACGTAATAACACCACTAACAATAATATAAATATTTGGTTTTTGTATACTGTCCATTAGTAACAAAAAAAGATTTAAATGATTGTAAAAACTCTAGTGCTTTTAACAGTCCAAAATGTCGAAATTAACTTGTGGACGTCACCTTTACTAATGTGAGGCATTACCGCATATTTTACACTTTCTATGTATTCTTCTGCCGCACGTGACCAAACCAGTTGTAGGAGTGAGCGCCATATACTCTAAATGTCATATGTTGTGACTGTTGTAACCCGGGGACAAATTAATACATATGCACTGGCAAAATTATGTGGACACCTTTACATCCCTTTGTGCTTGTAGGACATATCACCCAAATCTATGGACATGAATATGAACTAGGTGACCCTTTGTTGCTATAACAGTGTAAAGTATTCTGTAGAGTCTTTCCGCTGGATTGTGGACCATTTTTGGAACTTTGCTTCCATTCAGTCACATTACAGAGGTTGTTCTCTAATGTGACCTTTGCATCCCAAATTACTTCCACACAAAATCCACTTGAGCACATATAATGTCATGCTTCTAACCTAGATGCCTTGAGAGCTTAAAGATAACATTTGCTATATAAATTGGTTTCAGCCCAGAAGACACTTTGAGAGAAGCAGTACAGGGCAGCCAAACAGAACAGAGATCTTTCACACAGTCCTAAAGGCATTGTATTAAAACCGCCTTTTTACTACTAATGGATAAAAAGAAGTTATAAAAAAGTAAAAAATAAACACAGCATCTAAAAACGGACCCACAAGGACAAAGTGTTTAAAAAATGAATGAATATGACACATTGAAGTTGTGGTGATCATAAATAAAATCATATCAAGGAGAATTTCCATGCTATTATCTGGATATAATGTACAACACACTTATACAAACACTTTTATTGTATGACTTCAATACAGAGGGAGCAGAGACACATAGTGAAGTAACTCGAAAATGAAAAAAGGGTTTAAGGCTATGAAAATCCCATTCGATCTCTGTATGCTTCCATGAATCTCAATGCTGAGCAAGTGCTTTTAAAACTGCATCTGAACATTCGCGGGGAAGGCAAAAACATCAGCAATAATTAGCAACAGCGTCCATGTAAAATCTGTGACATTACATGAAAGAGTACAGTCAGCTGGCGTGGGATAAACCAGGATGAGACGCACGTGGGCACTCTAGAAGAGATCCTCTAGATGAATTGTTTAATAAGGCACTTTCCGAATACATAAATATACTTAACTATCTGGCTTTGGCTGGAACTGTGATGTAGTTGTAGCTGAATCTGTTCCAGAAAATACTGCTAGAATTTTATATACAAGAGGATTTTGAAGAGTTTAAAGCTAGCAAGATCAAGTATATTCAGTGTAAAAAAACAAAATGATAAGTGTACATGTGCATATTCTTTGGTCTGGCGATCAGTTACCAGGCACTTAAGACAGCAAAAATTAAAGAGACACATCGCAGAGTCCGGAGAGACCAGCACTACAATGGCACAGAAGACAGCACAACGTCATGTTTAGTGTGATCTAAACAACATGTTTGGGTCACAGAAGAATCACACAAGCTGGATGCTAGTGTGGAAACATACAGAAACCTTATCCATGTAACAGATCATGAAACAAACCTGCCAATATCTAATCAGTTAATAAACATGGGTTCACTTGCATAGTTCATGTACACCTTTGAGTAGTGGGCACAGAAATCTACATCACTCGAATAAGAGAATGCAAGAGTGTCCATTTGAATGAGGATATGAACTTAAATCTTTGCAAGATGTGTATGGAGGTGTGTTTGTGCATGTGAGGTGGGTCTGAAAATGCATTTGACAGTTAATGAGAGATAAACTGTTCTTCTGAGGGTTGGTGCGATAAGGCTGCAACAGAGCGATGCTAAAATGGCTTGTGGATGTAAACATGTTTTGCCCCACTGCTCTCTTCTTGGAACAGTAATAACAATCAAATGCGTCAAAGCTGCATATGGACACGGGCCTACAAAAGCATATAGTGCTAAACAACATCATTCATCATTATGTGCCTTAACCACCTGATTATTTATAACTTGGTCAACAGAACAGTAAGAATGGCCATATGTGGAAAGTTGTCTTGGTCTCTCTATAGTCTTATCTCATAGTTTCCATAAATAGCATGATACGACAAATTTAAATGCATTTACCTGAAGAGATTATGGTGCTGATGTGTGAAGTACTAAACAAAGCTCTATATTTACAACAGAGGCTGCTGGACCACATCAATTGGATGCTGACAAACATAACTTACGGTGTAGTAGCAGATAGAAAATCCCAAATGTCTGATGTTAGTATATGATAATTGAGAAACTGAGTGAAAAAATAGATACACAGGATACTTACATTGGGTGCTGTTAAGTGGCATGGACAAAATATTACTAAATGAAACTGAGCAAAACAGAACAAGAATAATTGTATTCAATAGCACCTGATTCACAAAACTCTTTCTCAGAATGTCAGCCTGTTTACTAATAGATGACCTCAGTGCAATTGTAAACAGGTGTCATTTGTTAAAGAAACATAGTGAGGATGTTAGTGTAGTGTTCTATATGGAGCAAAAAGCCACCTGCAGGGGTCTCGTCAGCCCAGAGGGCGGAAACCTCCTTGTGTGGTTTCGTTAGCGTTGTTGAGTCTGAAAGAACACTTTTTAAGTCCTCTCTCTCTTCACTCACTTTCTGAAGTAGCACCACGCTATTTTTTGTTTTCTGTAAAACTGGAACATAAAAACCAGATGCTGAGGAAAGAGTGTGATTGGCCTAAGTCCTCTTCATACACACTTGACATCTGCTGATGTGGGTCCGCAGATTCCCGGCCTTTAGCGTTGTTGGGACGGGTTTCCTGGAATGAGACATGGCAAATAATTTTTTAGGAAGGAGTCAATCAGATGAAAGTGTGTTGCACTGAAGTTTGTTGGTCTTGTGTGCCTTGGCACAGCTTAAATTAAATTTGCTAAGCACAGGGTAGGCAACAGCATGGGAAAAAGAACTGTGTTCATTTTAAAGGACGTATGACACTCGTTTTGGTATATAGACATTGTATCTAAAACAGCACCAATGGACCCAAAACAGTCTTCAACAGTCTTCAACCAGTAGCAAAACTGATAATGGTGTCAATTACGGAACATTCGAATAGATGAGATGAAATAGTACTGCAGAAACATTAACAATTACCACATAACTGAATTAGCACCTCTGTGACTAGGTCTAAATGAAAACTGTTCATTGCGAGCTTCATAAAGCAGGCATTTAAAGCAAGGCTACCGTGCAACGAGGTCTTGAATTCAAGGCCAGAGCACAAAGAAACATAACATAGTGATAAGGCCATAAAACATATACCCCTGGGCAATCTAAAAAAGTAATATAATCTGATGGTTCACTTTTCAACCCACAATATGTATTTTATAGCTAAAGTAGGCTGAGAATGAAAGTAAGGTACAACCATATTAAAGAAACATCAGACCTTGCCCTTGCAGTTTTGGAACACATGGGCTGTACTGGAAGTGGGTTTTTTTTATCCACTCATTTATATGCAATGAAACACATTCATTTTTTTATTAGTATTATTTTTTTTATTTGTATTTTTATAATACCATTAATTTGATCCATAATTTTGCAAAAATAGAAATTTTGTGTAACCGAGTGATATATTATTAACACTAAAAGAGACAAAACTGGAAATGTAAAAAGAAGATCTGAGTACAAACAATTTTTGGGTTCTACACATTAATATAAGAATTAAATTATGTTTTTATGCATTTTCAGTCATTCAGATATTTAATTAACATAACAATTTTATTTGAGATCACATTTGGAATTATTAAATAATATTTATTTAAAATTATTATAATTATTGCATGCCTGAACTTGATTCTTCCAAAGAAGATTATTAAATTAATTAAACTAGTTATGAAATGTATTATGTCTTGCATGCCTTGCATGTTAACCCATCGTTGTGTTCTATTTTTACATGCAACATGTTGAAAATGCTTCAGATTAAGAACACGTTCTATGTATTCTTTGAAAATTGTAACCCTGCACCTGGTTCTTCATTTTTAGAATTTAATGTGTCATGATAAATATTAAAATTAACAAGGTGAGTGTATTTAGTATTACTTTAATACTCTTTGAAAACTTACTAAATTGTTAAGTTACATACATGGTTTACTTGGAGAGGGATTACACAGGAGAGTGCGTAAAAATGTACCTAAACATTTCATCGTCCTCGATGGTGGCCAGCCAGAAGCTATAGGAGTTAGCATAGTAGTTGCAGGTGCCGCGGCCGTGACACTCGATGAAGGGGGCAGAGCGGAACTCCTCCAGACAGGAGCCAGGGGAGGCCAGAGCCTGACCAGAGCCCTCAGCACCTGCACTGGTATGCTGAGAGGCAGACAGACAGAGAGAGAGAGTGTGAGAGAGAGACATTAAATATCTCTGAATCTGAGCTTGTTTTCAAAATGGTCTGTATGTTCTCGGTGCAGACTCTGCACTTTCCCTCACCATTACAAAAGAATATCCAATCCAGAGGGAGCTCCAACCACGAGGGCATTGTGGGATTGCGACAGTCTGACTGTGGACAGCAATTACCATTGCAGGAGCCTCACAAACTGCACATCTATGAATTGACACATACAACCATACACATACACACATGTACACACAAATCAATAAAATGTTTTATATTTCACATACTCTTGTCCAGACATAAATGGTCTCAGCATCATACTTTCCATCCCCTGAGGTATAGCTGCTGTATTGTTTTGGGTTTTTTTTGTATCCACCTGATGTCTCAGGTTTAATCTAACAATTAATAGCAATGTATGTACAAAAACACTTTTATCGATTAACAATTTATCAAGTCAAGGGGAAACACTGCTAGACATATAAAATATGACCCAAAGACACACTGTCACACTGACCTGCTGATAAATGGTTTGATGCTGTCGCCAGTGACGGGGGCCATACTCATAGGCATGGGCTCAGGAGAGGTGAGCCAGTAGGAGTAGTCATTACGAGAAGCAAAGTTACACACATTGTTGATGTTGCAAAAGAGGAAAGGCATGGGACTGAACTTCCGTAGGCAGCTGCCAGCTGTCCCTATAAAACCAGAACAGTAACGCCGTGATAACTGTGTGATTACTATGTGATTACAAATTTTCAATAAAACAAATGTGTGAATCTTTTTACTAATTACTGATATTTCCCCAAAAGTTAATCAGAAAAACAACCAGTCTGAACAATGGTCTCAGTAGTGTACATTTTCACTACTGGTAAATGAACTGTTTAACTAGACTGGTGCACATTTCATAGCTTGATTTTGCATTCAATATTAATGACAAAATAATATTGCATCGTTACTGACGTTATAGTAAAGATTGCAAAATTTTTGTATTGAGATTGATACTATTATTTTCTGACATTTTCATGTTGTGAAAGTGGGGCCATCAGTGAAAAACTGAAATTCTGTGATGAACTAAAGTTTGTAATATCCAAACTAGAGAAACTCTAATATGGAAATGTGTTCCAAAAGTAGTTACATGCTGTTACAAAGGTCTCCTGGTGCATTTGCCAAAAAACATAGAAGCTGACCAGAATTAGGACAGTGTATTCAGTCCACTCTGATTCAGGGCATGTATGTTTGAAACTGACCCAGATCTTGGCCATGTGATCGCTCGTTCCCTTGAACATAGAGGAGGGAATATCCATCATAGATCTGAGTCGTGCCTTGAGGACATTGTGGAACATCTACAGATTGACTATGGCGAGTTACCAGGAAGCCATGGTCCATGGAGGAAGGGCCGGGAGGGCCAACCTGACCTGGGATACCATCAGGACCTGGTGGACCTGGATATCCTCTGGGCCCTAAATAAACAGTATTATAATGTGAGTATTGGATGAGGTATAATAAATGTGGTCTCACATTAACAAGACTTATTATGGCATGCAAAGACACATACCAGCAGGTCCAATAAGCCCAGGTTCTCCTTTAGCTCCAGGATGCCCATTGTACCCAGGTGAACCATCCTCTCCTTTAATACCCTGTATTCCCACCAGCCCTAGATAAGTAAACGTGTACATGTAATTAAAAAAAGAACAACCAAGAAAGAGAGCGAGAAAGAGAGTAGCATGAACAAATTTCACATATGATTGTCTTATGATCGTTGGTAGCACTCTTTACTGTTTGCTTGTAAACATACCAGGCTGTCCTTTCTGTCCAGGATACCCTTGAGACCCAGGCAGACCTGGGGGACCCTGGGGTCCTGGGAACCCTATGTCTCCCTTTATCAAAGTATGGGGCCCAGAAGGTCCAGGGGGGCCTTCATTTCCTAGAGGATTGGACATTAACAAAAATGAACTTGATTACCAACTGCGTAAGTATTTACATTCTGTATTCTGATATGTACAACATGCAGTCCTAACCCAGAGGTGTCAGAAAAATACAGCATTATTTTTGCATACCTTTGGCTCCAGGAAATCCTCTGTCACCCACCTCGCCTTTGACACCAATCACTCCAATTTCACCCTTCATTCCTGAATAGGACAAAAGGCTATATGGTAATCTTTTAAGACCAGACACACAAAAGTGTCAAAAAATATACAACAGCAGAACAAAGGTATAAATGAAGAATACTGTTCAGCACAAAACAGAATATCTACAAATATGATTTAAACTTCAGCATGAGTCTCACCTGGGAAACCAGGAACACCTTGAGCTCCCATCTCACCCTTCGGTCCATTGAAACCGGGTAATCCAGACTCACCCTAAACAGCAATTAATAATGAGTAATGAATTGTTGTAATGAAATGTTCAATTTGATAATATATATTCTATTATACACACACACACACACACACACACACACACACACACACACACACACACAATGTATATTTATGTATATATATTTTAGGGTTGTAAAGCAATGAAAAATATAATGTAATTACAAGCCCTCTGATTAATTAATCTAAAGTATTCACACACTTTGTAAATAGTAAAAGTATTTACAGCAAATGTTTTTTAACTCTTCATGTGCATTAATGGTCACAATCAAACAGGTTGGATCAGGGGTGGGGTTGTGAGGGAGTTGAAGCTTAGACTTTTTTTCCTGAGGGTGTGGGGTGATACGTGCTGCACGCTGTGTCTCGCCTGTTTCACTAATACAAATTGCTGGGTAGGGGATGAAAATAATGATTTTTAAAAGATGCCCACCAATATAATGGTTCATTTACAAGGCATCTCAAGTCTGGGATCAGGCTGTTCTGGTCCCAGGCAACATATACAATGGGGTAAAAAAAGGTTTGGCTGTTGCCCCTCTTAAAAAGATGAGAGAGGTCTGTGAGAAATAGAATGTAAAAGAAATCCAGGAAATCACATTCTATTATTTTTAAAGCTTTTATTTGTGAAATGGTGCAGAAAAGAAGTATTTGGTCAATAACAAAAGTTCACCTCAATACTTTGTAGTGTAACCTTGTTTGCCAATGAAAGAGGTGAAACGTTTCTTGTAGGTCTCCACCAGGTTTGCACACAGCAGGTATTTTGGCCCATTTTTCCATGCAGATCATCTGAAGAACTGGCTAGGCCACTCCAGAACCTTGAAATTTTACATAGCCACTCCTTTGTTGCCTGGGCAGTGTGTTTAGGATCACTGTCATGCTGGAAGATCCAGCTACGTTTCATCTTCGATGCTCTCACTGATGGAAGGAGGTTTTTCCCCCAAAATCTAATGATACATGGCCCCATTCATCCTTTCCTTAATATGGACCTGCCGTCCTGTACAACACTTGGCCTCATTATTCTTCTCCCTCCAAACACAGTGAGTGGCATTTATACCAGTCCTCTTCTGGATCATCCAGATGGTCTCTGACAAACTTCAGGCAGGCCTGGACATATGCTGGCGTAAGCAGGGGGACATTTCGAGTGCTGCAGGATTTTAATCCATGATGAGGTAGTGTGTTACTAATAGTAATCTTTGTTACTCTGATCTCAGCTCTCTTCGGGTCATTGCACAGTTCCCCCCGTGTAGTTCCCTCACCGCTCTCAAGATCCTTTGTACCCCACTAGGTGAGATCTTGCATGGACCCTCAGGTCGAGAGAGCTTGTCATTGATCTTTTATTTATAAAATTTTCTAATAACTGTCCCAACAGTTGATCTCTTCTCACCAAGCGGCTAGCCTATAGTAGATTGGCTCATCCCAGTCTTGTGCAGGTGTACAGTCTTGTCCCTGGTGTCCTTAGAGAGCTCTCCTTAGAGGTCTTGGCCATGGTGGAGGTTGGTGTCTGACTGTTTGAAGGTAGGGGCAGGTGTCTTTTATACTGATAAGGAGTTCTAACAGGTGTCATCAATACAGGTAATGAGTGGAGGATAGAAGAGCTTTTTGAAGAAGCTTAACAGGTCTGAGAGGGCCAGAATTCTTGCTTGTTTGCAGGTGCTTAATACTTATTTTCTCCACCATTTTACAAATAAATTTGTATCTATAATTTAACTTACTGTAGGTCCAGGGACACCTTTTTCGCCTTTAAAACCCTGACCACCCTGTGTGCCTGGGAAACCTTTGTCCCCAGTTTCTCCCTTGTTTCCAGGATTTCCTGGAACCCCTGCTGGACCTGGAGCACCAGTCTGTCCTACAAATATGATATAGAAAGTGGGGTTCAATAAATGTTAGAATTTACAAGAATATTTAAACAGTGTGAACTGATATGATGGACAATTGACAATTACAACATCTGATCTCATTTGTCAAAAGTCAAATAAATATCAGACCCTAGAAGTCTCAACTTTGTTCATTTTGTTGAACAGTGGATGAGCTTTCCTGAATTTCTTACCTTTATGTTATTTCTATTACTTACATGTACGCAACTGTAAAATAGTTGATGTTGATGCATCAGTCAGAACCTAATAAAAACCAATTAACTGTGCACTAGTTTTAGACCAATGAGGCCACTGATACTTTAAATGCAAAAATCATATTCATTGAAGCATTATTATGAGAACCTGATACACCTTTAAAAGTCAAACTAGATTGAATTGTATTATAAGCAACAGTAACATTTACCTCGCTCTCCAGGCTCTCCCTGACTTCCCCTATCACCTTTAGGTCCATCCATGGATAGCCCTGGTAGTCCTCTTTCTCCAGGTGCGCCTTGAATCCCTTCGTAGCCTGGCAAACCCTTCACTCCTTTTGCTCCAGGAACACCTGGGATTCCAGGAGCCCCAGGGAGACCTGGGTTGCCTCTGTCACCTGACAGGAAAAAAATTTATCCCAAAAAATGATCTAACCAAGCTGTGGGAGGTTAAGAGGTTCTTTTTGGTACATTTTTGATCAGACATTTGTACTGAGCACTACTGGGCCATATATGACTCCAGTGGTTAATTCAATGTCTTGAATGCAGCTCATAAAAAATAAAGTAGCTGCCAGTAAATTTCATTTTTTATCTTTTTTGTCTAAAAAAGAAATGGATGGTTAGACCATGATTCTGATTCTGACCTTTGATTCCTGTCTGTCCAGGGGTTCCAGGAAAGCCTCTACCAGGTAAACCTGAAGAAGAGAATTCAAGAGACAACCACCATATAAGTGTACTGTTTCACTAAAAGAACAAGTGAAACCAACAATGTTTAGGTTAAGTTTCAACTTCTTTGCAGTTTTTGCATTTATTGTTATGTTAATGATTCAGCGGTTTAATATTTAAGCATGAATTACTGTTCTGTAAGAGTAATTACATAACATGAGTTTGTTTCCTCCTTAATCCAGGAGGCTGAAGCCCAACCCACTGCCTGCTTTGCACTGACTGCACAATAATGGATAGTAAATGAAACCACTATTGATTGGGTTTCTTAAATGGCAGAAATGAACATTTAGCTAAAAAACATTATTTGCACATTCTCATATTTGGATTCAGGCATGATCCTGGTAGGTGGTATGTGTTGAAGTAATCCACTTGAATGCCACGAGCCAAGGATTCCCAGCAGAATCTTGCCCAGAGAACCACGCTGTCTCCGTAATTTTGCTTTCTTCCCATAGCATCCATTACTTCAAGGTCAGCTTCTGATGTCATGCTTTCAGTGGTGATGATGATGTTTTTCACATTATATTAATTCCAAAATACAGAGTGGGGAATATTTGGAAATGGTTAAACACTAACCGGGATCACCCCTTTCCCCAGATGATCCAGGAACGCCATCTATTCCAGCTTCTCCTTTGGCACCTTGTGGCCCTGGCGGGCCCTGTAGACCAGGCTCACCTGGATACAAATAAAAAAATAAATATTCCATGCTGAAAAACCATTGTATAATGTACTATAATATAATCTCATTAAAAATTAAAGGTTTTGTACTACTAAAACATGAACACCTCACAAGAACTTCATGTTGCAAAGCATGTTTTACCCACCTGGTCGTCCTGAAAGCCCAGGCTCTCCAGGTGACCCAGGTAACCCCACAACACCTTTCTCTCCGGGTACTCCAGGGCTACCTGCTCAGAAAGCAAACTGTATTATAATCTTGTAAGTAGGGCTGGGCGATATGACCTAAAATCTAAACTGTTGTTTAATTTTAAACATGTGTGGTAAGGATATATATATTTCGATATATTCTTTTCTTTTGTATATAAAGTTAAACTCTCATTCAGTTAGGCCATTTCAATTTGGCTATTTGTGGCTAGGTACTTAATAACATGTTCTGAAAACTGCTTTTCTCCACAAAAATACGGCACCATGTCCTTACACAGGTACACGGTTATGGCATTTGTAATATCAATTCACTTACGATACTTTTTGTCATAAGGAGAGCCTTTAGAATACGCTTGTAAAATATTCGTCTGCTGGTGTGTAGGGCCACCATTTTCTTTTCACTTGACTCACTGGGCTCTTGTGGAGGGCACAGTTTTTGGCTTTCTTAGTTTTCCAAATCATGCTTCGTTTTTGAGATTATATTAGGCCTCGTCCACACAGACATTTGAATCTTGTATAAGTTAATGCACTGTGCTGCAATAGGCATTTTTGTTGCTTTTGGATCTGCACTTGATTGACTCTTGTGATGGACATCTTGATTTGTAGTTCTATGCTAAAACCATTGTAGTTCTATATTGAAAACACAGATTTATTCTTTGTTAAAAATTACAATCGACATTCCTGATACAGCAGCATAGGCTGGAGAGGATTTTGGCAGAAATTTGACGCCTCACAAATTTGTAGACTTCACGATTCGCTCCAACGAGCCAAAAAATATTCGGCGCTCAGTCCGCACTCACCTGGTGCCAAGAACGTTGGAAAAAAACCTGATTCAGACGTCCGTGTGGACGAGGCCTTTTTATTATTTTTTTCTGCTCAACATCCAACTATTCAAACCTAAACCAGATCAATATGACCGACATCGCACCGGTCTTCTTTACGAGCACCTATTGTGGTATGCCAGTATGGTTAAAATCTCTACTGTTGGCCAAATTCATATCGTTTCTACCTTATACCATTTATACCGCCCACCCCTACATTTAAGCGTAATTTATCTGGCTCATGAAACACTGGAGAGAAAGAGAATCTTGCCTGGGTAACCACTGACTCCAACATCTCCTTTTTGCCCTGCACGTCCAGGAGATCCAGGGATTCCCATTGAACCTTTCACTCCTTTTTGTCCAGACTCCCCTGGCAAACCATATGGGCCCATGTCACCCTGTGTGTATTGAAGATTTGTAGAGAGATTAACAAAGATGTTAGTTCTCATTTTATGTTAAGTGTAACCGATTTTGTAGACATAAAAACTGTACCTTCACGCCAGGGAGGCCAGGGGTTCCAACTCCTGGCAGACCTGCGTCTCCTTTTACACCCTTTGCACCTTTGTCACCTGCAAATCCACGATGGCCAGGTGTCCCAAGTTCACCTTTAGAACCCTTTGGCCCAGGATCTCCTGCAAACCAGTGCATTCATGTGTTAAAAATACAATAAAGAAAATAAACTCTTAACATGCTGAATGGGTTCTACAATCATGTCTGTCTTTGCCACTGAATTAAAACATAGTTGCAGCCATTTGGAAGTCTGAGATGTCTGTCTGTATTTTACAGATAAGCATATGACACAAAAAACACACAGGGTAGTCCATCTGAAATTACCAAACAATTGATAACTTCCAACAGATCTCATTATTGAGGTATGTGACAGTACGCAGATGCAAGCCTGCAGCAGTGCTATCATGGGCGGTGTGATGTCACTGTATCACAAGATGGACACGCTCATATCAGTAGTCATAAACAGCAGGGAAATGGTTGGATGAGCATAGTCCTGACACTGCTGTGGACATTTCTGCTTTTTTGTGTGTTTATGCAAACAAAACTTGGAACAATACTGGGAAATACAAAATGGTGCCAGCCTGGGATGGTGCAAATTCCTTAACAGATATGACAATAGGCCTTCTTCCAGCATCTCCTCCAGCTCCTACTAACGGCACCCAATGCTACACCAGCTACACTGGTTAAGGGTCTTACTCAGGAACCCAGTGGTGGTAAGCTGAAGGTAAGATTTGAACCCATGTCCTCTTGGTGCAAAGTCAAGTATTCTACCCTCCATACCACCACCACCCCATATAGGGTGTGAGCTGAATCAGCTGCAGCACAACATCAACAAGACTAAAGAATTTCCTGTCACTTCTCTGTCCAGCAGGGGGGTGGCTGTAGAGATTGTTCAGTACTACAAGGATCTGTGAACATGGACAATAAGCTTGACTGGTCAAAGAACTCTCAGCCCACGTACAAGAGAGACCAAGTTGGCTGTATTCCTTATTAAGATTTATAGAGTCTGCAATGGCATGTTGCAGATATTTTATGAGTCTGTATTGGCTGGTGCCATTGTCAATACTGTGGTGGCTAGGAGCGTTTAAGAGGCAGACACCAAGAGACTCAATCAGTCTCAGGTGAGGGTGAGAAACTCAACAACATGGGACCTGCAGCTAAAATAAGAACATTGTCTTAACTTCATTCCATCATGGATCCACATCCACTCCTTTTAGCACTTTTAGACATTGACTCAACAGCATAAAGTGCTCCAATGAATGCCACAGAAAATCCTTCCCCATAGCTCTGTAAATCCTCCCCATCACACACGCACACAATAATCTGTGGAATAGAATAAAATGCTGTGACTAAGATGTAAAATGCTTTATTTTGGTCCTAAATCATTATCATTGAACATAATAACTTTTTATTATATGTGTTATGTGCAAAATTTTATTATGTGCAATCGTGCGTAATATCACTTACGTCACTATTTCTCCCAATAATGAACTTGGTAAAGACTATTTCTAAAAACAGTAAAATAGTAAAATATTTTAGTTGTGATTTTATTTATTTATCTATAGTGTTTATATCTGCCTCTCTTGCTGATTAGAACATTCTCTGTATATAGTATAGTGTATTTACTAGAGAATGTTTTTTTCATTGTATTTTCTAATTAGTTTTATTTGACTTTGTTATATTTTATACTGTTCTTGACTCCGTGTCTCTTTGAGTCTGTGCAGTTGTGCAGAATAAGATGTTTCCTCTAGGTTATCTAATTCCGATTCTGATTAATTAATTATTTATTCTGTAGGAACTGAAAAAGCACTGACAAGAGTGTCAGCTTGGAACAGTCAAAGTTTTTTAGAACAGTATTAGAACAGTCAATGTTTATGCATTTTACCTGGAACCCCTATTTCTCCTGGGCTGCCTTTAACTCCAGGCTGACCAGATGGGCCGACTGGTCCAGGTAATCCAGAGTCACCTTTATCACCTAAGGTAAAGATTGACAAAATGATGCTCTGTGCTGCCTGTGGCACATTAAAAATGTACTAAGTGGTCAGTTTGCTCACAGTATATCACTGTCATAATTACCAACTTTACCTGGTTGTCCAGGCAAACCGGGCATTCCATCCTTTCCAGGCATTCCAGAATCTCCATCTAATCCAGGGTACCCTCTCTCTCCTCTAGAACCAGGATCCCCTAAAAGGGAGTTTCAGACAGACAGGTAGTTGACAAATAAGTCTGTTATATATGTTATTTTGTTATTGTATCTACAACACAGATGCAAATCTCAAACCTCTGTCTCCACTCTCTCCTTTCTCTCCTTTCATATGCTCCATGTCCACATCAGTCATGTTACCAGGTGGCCCAGGTTCTCCCGTTGCTCCTCTTTCCCCTTTAGGGCCCTGTTGTCCAGACTCTCCCCTTGGCCCAGTTGGACCAGGGTCACCTTTCCGGATAATATTCAAGTTTATTTGTTTGTATGTAGCATGTTTACAACCAAGTTACACAATCAGGTTTACAGAATACAGGTCCGAGCCCCTAGTGAGTGAGCCAAAGGTGACAGAGACAAGGAAAAACTCCCTCAGCTGGATTAAGAAACCTTGGGACAAACCACGACTCAAAAGATAAACCAAGACTCAAAAGGGGAACCAAGATTTGAAAGAGGAATCCATCTTCCAAGAGTCAATAAAATAACAAGAGAAGGCCTTCATGAAGAACATTATTGACAGATAAGCCAACTACGGAAAACAGAACGGATATCACTAGGTGATAGTCTGTATTCTTTATACAACAGGATCAGGAGCAACAATCTCCGTCTGAGCTTTAAGTAGCTGTTGCCCATAATTTGTAATATTATCATGGAAAATGTTTTATTTGGCTTTTAAACATTTTAGGTACATCTAGAAATGTTAAAATCTTAGTAAGGAACCAGTATCTAAGGGATCCTACCAATATACAGTGTATAAAAATGACCATTGTGAATCTTGTATCATTTACCTCTTGGTCCTATTGCCCCAGGGAATCCTTGGACACCTTGTTGTCCTGGTGAACCAGGTGCTCCCAGCATACCAATATCTACTTTAGGACCTGCAGATAAAATCAGCCAATCAAGAGCAAGCTTATTCTCTGACAAACTTTATATTGTACAACATTTACTAGTAAAGTTGTCACAAAATGCTCACCTCTCTCCCCAGGGAATCCATCTTTTCCAGGACGTCCTGGTTCCCCTGGGGTGCCCCTGGGTCCTGGGAACCCAGGTAAACCAGACTCGCCTTTTTCACCCTGAGGACCAGGCATTGTTGGACCAGGAAAACCTGGAGGGCCTTTCTCTCCCTTTTCACCAATTCGACCTGCAATTTACAGAGACAAATACATCATCTGTCTGGGCGTACAATAGAAATGTATGATTTGTCAGGTTCATACCTCCAACAATTAAAGATCAAGAGGGGCTTACCAAAAGGACCAGGATCTCCACGAGGTCCCATTGGTCCAGGTGGCCCAGGTTCACCAGGTCCAGGGGGTCCAGGTGGTCCTGCCAAACCATGAGTTCCAGGAGGTCCTCGTTCACCTGGAGGTCAGAGTTCAAAAGGACAAAAATATATATCTCAGTTTTCACATTTGGCTCCCAATTTAAAGTATGTGATCCATAACAAAATGTGGTTATCACTGAACTTCTAGACTATTATGCCAGCAAGCTATTAACTTACCCTTCAAACCCTGTGAACCAGGAGGTCCAGTGTGTCCTTCTCTTCCAGGGACTCCTGCCATTCCTGGATTTCCCTTCTCACCTGGAAAGCCAGGCACTCCTGGTTGTCCTTCAGAACCCTTGGGTCCTCTAAGGCCAATACCAGGTTCACCCTTAAGTTATTCAAGATGAAACACAAATCAGTGAAAAATCAGAATTCACTCACAAAATGATGAACATAAACAATTTGAAAATAAACCACAGTTCAACCATCATACCTTTTCCCCTGGTGTCCCGGGGCGTCCAGGAAAACCATCTTGGCCAGGACGACCAGGCTCTCCAGGAAGTCCGGCTGCACCTGGTACACCAGAGTGACCTGAACAGAGAAAGAGAGGGAGAGAGAGAACTCTGAAAACACATACCTGAAAATACTGTGCGTCATATGAAATAGTAAAGTATAAATGAGTATTACTTTATGCTCTTGTTACTTAACTAAGTTAATATTCATGCTTAATTTACCTTTTGGCCCTGGTTGTCCAGGAAATCCAATTCCTGGTTGCCCAGGATCACCCTTTTGCCCAGTTTGCCCAGGAAATCCTTGATCACCAGGAACACCTCTTTCACCTTAAACAGAAGTGAACAAAATGAAACTGATTGCTCAGGAATATCTTATATGATCTGTGTACAATGGAAGTCATTCTACTGATGCAGATTCAATTACAATTAAGGTGTAGCCAGACCTGTGTTGAATAGAAATTACCTTGAAGACCAGGAATTCCAGTCTCTCCACGAGGTCCTGGTGGGCCGTGGGGTCCTGGTGTACTCACACCTTTGCCGGGTTCTCCTTTAGGTCCTGAAGTTTGGTGTTATTAATAGTAAAGCATAAGATTTTTGTTTGAAATATATTTGTATGCAATTTACATAAACATATAAATGGTGCAGATTTTTAATTGGATTAATTAAAGAAAAAAATAAAACCAATTCAATTAGAAAATAAAAACTATTCAATTAAAGTGGACCTACTGACCAGGTATTCCTGGTCTTCCTGGGTTGCCTGGGATTCCTGGACTTCCCTTATCCCCAGTTTCACCTGGCCTTCCAAACCCTGGAAGACCTGGGGGCCCCCTCTCGCCAGGGAGTCCAGTTATACCTGGATCTCCATCTCGACCAGGATCTCCCTTAATACCTACCCTGGCCTTTGGTGAAAAATATCTTTAAGTTAGAGTAATATACATTCAATTTGGTAGCCATTAGAAATGAAAAAATTACATGCTGCTAAGACAATCTCATGAAACCAGAAGCTCATACAGGCCAATGTAGAATAAATGTCTTATATGAATTGTTCATTAAGACATGATGCTGATTAGCACTCACCGGTTCTCCTTTGGGTCCTGGTTGCCCTGGAACCCCATCTTTTCCTGGAAGTCCATCGATACCTGGGAATCCCGTATTGCCAGGCAGGCCCGGTGAGCCTTTATCTCCCTTCAAATCTGGGGGCAGATATATATCACCAGGCTCACCCCGTGCCCCTGGATAACCTATCAAACCTGGAGGACCATCTTGACCCTAAAGTTGAAAAACAAAATGAAGAAAAACATTATCAAAAACATGGGGTCATGCATTATTATATACTGGATGTAAATTTCTTGTTGCCTTTCATTAGAGTGAAATTTCAACATTTCATGACAAAAAGTCAGCATATTCTAGCAAACACAGTGTACATAATGTACATATTAGCCATAAAAATGTGGTGCAGATGTAAAAAACTGATCAAAATTCAAGATTCACTTTTTAAGACCAGTATTACGATAAATACAAACAGCATTTGTGAAATCACATTAAAAGTACCCATCAATTTAAGGATATGCTGTGTACCTTTAGGCATATGCTACTTGAAAATCTCATAATTATCTCTAACGGTACTGCCTTTTGTACAAGTGTCAGATGGCACTTAATTTAAACAGCATAACTGTGAGCCTTGTTCCTTAGATTCAGATCTTAGAAAAAACTGCTTATACTAGATTTTTAACTATAATGCACTTGAAAAAAAGCTTTACTTTATTTTATCAAATGCTCATATACACTACATTTACTTGTAGTCTATATGAGTATTTCAAACTTCACAAATTCCAGGCTTGAAACTAACTTTATTATTCATTTTTAGACATTTGAACAAGCAAGCACAAATATTCATTTTGCACAGCATTCAGTTGTGTATTACATATTATTGTAGTGTGAACTAAAATCTCTTTGAATGTATAAATGTGTATACAGTAATAACTCTGAAACAGGGATTTGGCAAATTATAATTTTCACTATTTACAGCGTTTCCAGGAGATCCGGCTGGCCCACGATGACCCTTTTCTCCCTTCCCGCCTTTTGGTCCAGGGAAGCCTAGTATTAAAACAATTAATCCATTAAATAATGTGTATAAAACCAGAATTATTGGTGGAGATTTTACTGCAAGAACACAGTTATTACAACTCAAACTGATAATACCCTTACTAAGGTAATAGTCAAATAAAATCTTTTAAAATTTAAAACCCACCTAATTTGTTTACGGATATAATTTACTGTCCCCCCATATCAGCAATAAGCAGTTTGATATTATAAGGAGACTGTACACTTTCCTCAAGCCACTCTATTAAATATGTTGGCGATTTTAAGTGTTAAAAAAGCTTGCTTGATTTTTAAAATATATATATTCAATTTCTTCTGGAATTGCTTCCTTTAGTTGCTCCAAGGATCAAGGATGGTGTTTAAAAACCTCAGCCTCAAGTTACCCCCACAGAAGGAAATTACAGGGACTTAAACCCACTCCACCTAACAGAACAGACCACGACCCTCTACCTGCTTTTGGTACCTCACAGTGATTTTTTGGAATGTGGGAGTTATTTCTGCTGCACCCTGTATTTGTAAGCATTTCTCATTATGAATTACTAAATTAGTTGTTAATAAGCTAGTGTAGCAGAGTACATTTGTAGTTTTCTGCTGGTCTGAAAACTTAATCATCTACTAGGGCATTAACACACAAGTGGAATAGACGCACTAGTCGACGGCAGCTAAGACAAGTCAACAAGCATTCTCTGCCTCCGATTGGCTGACACTGACACGCAAACCTTGGTTTAACGGGAACATTCGCACGTAGTGTGGAATCTAAACAGAAGACCACAACAAGAAGAGAGAGATGACAGGAGTGAACAGAGGTACACATCACACTTGTAGAGATCCTTCACTCTAGACCTACAAACAATATGGAGACCTGTAGAACCTGCAACCGAAGTTAAAGTACAGTAACACTACAGGCGTTCTGCACGGTTCTGAAATGGCATTGCTAGCTAAAATATTCTAACACTAGCACTGCAGTGAGTCGTCCGGTCAAGAGGAGCTGAGTGTTCCTGCGTGTGTTTGACGTCATCATGACTAGTCAACTCGACTTGCATTAATCGACTTGAAAAAAATCTGAAGTTGTTAATGCTCTATCATCTACAATATTGAATTTCACAAAAATTACGTTTTTATATCAATCTATTGCCTAAAATTTCTATTGCCTGAAAAAGAATCTCACCTTGCTGTCCTTTTGGTCCCGGAGTTCCTGGAATTCCAGAACATTCTTTGCAAGATTCTCCTTGGTCACCTAAAAGAGCAATAAAAATACGTAATAAGTTAAACATTGAGCCAAATGAAAGGGGAAAATAGGGAGAACCCATTTACTACAAAAAAAGTTTACAAAACAAAAAAATGCCTTTTATCCTTAGTGTCAACAATAAATCCTTACAATATTTTTTATGCTCATAGGAAGACCCAAAATATGTGAATGGAACCACTGCATTTTACATTCATAACATAGTGAGGAGAGCACCTATCTAACTACTATGGCTACACAAATGGTTAGTAGTAGAGAACATGGAGGTCTAAACAGAAGAAGCACAAATAAATTATGAGAATTTGATCTCAGATGCCTCCATACACCCTATGCTATGTGGTGAAGCAGCTTCCTTGTAAGCCACTATTCACTTCTCCTTTGCATAAAACCAGGTGTCATATTATATTATTCTATTGTTTTGCATTTTATTTTTACCCCTGAGCTCCACTTTGTGTAGTCTCACTCACCAGAAAAGTCATTTATTCTTTACATTACCATTTACACCTTTTCTTTCATCTTTAAAAGTAAACAAGCTTTAAGGGTGATATATGAAAATGACTTTTGTTCTAATTGGCTGCCCTGTACTGTAATATCATTAAAAGTAGTTTGGGTTTACATTTGTCCTTTATATTTCATTGTGAATAAATGGAGCTAAATTGACAGACATACATAAATTAGTAGAATGAAATGACAAAGGTGTGAACTCAAAATGGGCTGATTTTATAGTATATTTGTGAATATTTAGACTGAATGGGTTTAGAGTGTGTGGACCTCTTGAGCTCTTAAGCTGAAAGACGACAGCACCAGCTACCAACAAGAACTACTCAATTACTTATGTCCCCTAAGATGGAGAGTAAAATGTAATAAAATAGATGATTCTGTTTCAATTCACATGTAAACACCCTTGAGTAGAAGCTAGCATTATGAAATTAATAGTTATCTGGACAGGAGTACAGAGCCAAAACAACAACAGAATGCATTTACTTACAAACTTGTTGTGTTTGGGAGCATTTGTCATTATTAATTTTTAATACTGTTTTTAATTCACATTTACTATTTTCATTTGAACTGTTCTGTGAATATTAGGAGCTAAATTAACAAACCTACATAATATAATTTCATGACATCAGAAAATATGTTATTATTCAGATTGTATGGACTTCACAGTGTGATTTGGGTGTAATGTGTATTTACAGTGTTCTTATAAAGTTCACAGTGAAAATCAAATTTACATGATAAAAGTGTTGAGTATTTGTAGTGTTCTCATGGAATTTACACTTACGTGTACAATGAAGTAGAGATAAGTCATTAAACAATAAACCATTGCCCTGGTTTTAAAGGAAAAAATACTAAAAACATTAAATATATTTCTCCACACCTTTCTGTCCAATCTCTCCTTGCAACCCAGGAGGTCCAGCGGGGCCTGGATCTCCACGTGCAACATCACATGGTTCACCTGCAGTAAAAGATTATGACAATAAGAGATACTTTAGATAGAAAAAAAAACTTTTACAAGAAAATATTTTTGTTAAGGTATTTTCTATGGTTTTGTCAACAGGTGGAAGAGTTAAGGAGGTTAGGGTGTCGATGTGTGGTTTTTAGTTAAAAAGGCCAAAGCACTGTTTTATCAATGGGGGAGTTAACGGTTGTCTCGGTTGTGTGTTACCAAGTCTTTGTGAAAAACAGTTTCCTGAACCTAAAAGAAAACTCTGTTACAGCATTGGCTTGGGTTTAATTGAGTAGTTGTCTAAATACAGAGACATTTTTGTCCATAGTAATCATCCATGTGGTAGCTGGCAGTTATAAATTGAGGGAAAACATTATTTAATGTTCTTATTTGTACTATTTTGTATCATGCTTTACTTCATTTTCCTCCCAGAGATTATTTGTTTAGAAATGTTAAACCTGATTACACTTACTTAATGGTCCCGGAGGTCCAGGTGGACCAGCAACTCCATCAACTCCATCCGGTCCTCTGAGAGACTCTCCGCCAGCACCTTTGTCTCCTTTCTGGCCGATCTCTCCAGGTAAGCCTCTCTCTCCAGGAGGACCTTCAATATGCTTGCCTAAAAGTATTGAAGTATGCAGGGGAGGATACGGAAATTGAATAAATTTTAAGATTTGATTGTACATCTTTTCCTTTTTTAATCTGAAAGTTTTTAAATATTTGATAACATACCAGGTGGACCACGATCTCCAGGCTGCCCAGGGTAGCCTATGAAATAAATCATGTGTTATTCCCGAATTCATTCCATATCAAACCTGCAAAATCTGTGTGGTCTCGTTTACATGTATTATTTCCAGTATTCACATATGATTGAAAGACTGTCATTTTAATTTCAATGCCAGGTAGGCATATATTAAGGGGGTACTCAAGTTTCAAAGCTCATGTAGGTGACAAATATTTATTTGAATGTAAATTTCTAGAACTATCCAGTGAAATAACAGTATCTCCCAGTACAAGTGGAATCAGGAGATTTTGAGTTTGCTTCAAGGTGATGCCATCTGGGAAGCATGAATCTAAGAAATCCCATTTTAGCAGCATGATGCAATGGAGTAGGAATGAACTATCAGGTGGGAAGTGAAATCAGCTATCGTGGGAAGACAAACTGAGTTAAAGTTGAAAGGAAATTTGCTGTCATTGTGAGACGTTTTACCTGTTTTCACAGATGTGTTTGTGAACGTCTTGGGTGGCAAAATGTTTTTGTGGCAAAAAATACTTTTTGAAAGTGCTGAATGGTACTCACATGACCAACATGACTGTTAACTGGTCAACCTAACTTACCTCTTTCTCCCTGTGGTCCAGGAAAGCCTGGAGTACCAGGAGGTCCAGGTGGACCACTGCCCTTTAACAAATGAAGAAAAGCCATGCAGGTATTCAGAAATAACTGAAGTAATTAATGAACTGACATATTTGTAACCGAAAAGGTTATTGGCAATCACTATGATTTTACAGCAGAACAAATCAATGTGGAATATATATCGGAAACAGTTGACCACTTACATATCCGGGAGGCCCTTTCTGTCCTTTTTCCCCCTTTAAAAAAAAAAAAGATCAAATATGTCAAATATAATGTAACAACAAATTTAAAATATTAATTTAACTGTCATGGTGACAGTCTTTGTATGCTAAAAGAAAAAGTTCATCACATACCTTTACGCCATCTCTTCCATGAAAACCAGGGTCACCTTTTTCCCCCTGTTTGAGAAAATATACATGGCACAATGTTCATTATAAATCTAGGATTATTCAATTATTGAACAGACATTGTAAGGGGACAGCCAGGGACAGATCCCACGCTGGCCACTAGAGGGGGACCCAGGACAGTCACTGCCAGGGGAGGATGAGAGCACCGCCCCTCACAATCGGCACCATCACCAGGAACCTCAAACTCCTCATTATAATCGGGGTATGAAAACACACACACAATGTGTTGAAATGTGCTAGACTAGTCTATAGCGTTCACCTGCAGTGCTTAGCATAAACCTGTAAATTTCAGTAATCAAGCCTCCAGCATTTGGGTGTTACTCCCAATGCCACAAATTTATTGGATGTTATACGCTCTTGGAGCTTATACGTTCTTGGAAGGTATTATAGTGCATTATAAGTTAGACACACACACTTCTTTCCTAAGATTTGTCTTCTTTTGAGGGGCCCTTTCTGTCTGTTCTATCCAAACCTGCCAGCCTGCCCCTCATGACCATCCTTCACATTTTCTTTTTAAATTTCTGCCACCATTTTTTGGGCAAAAAGGAAAAAAATCCACCTTAAGGTAAGCTCCCAATGGAGATGAGTTCCAACACCCATATCCCAGTCGTTGGCTCAGCCATATTCACTCTACATCCAATCTGCCATAGGTTCTCACCACAGGTCTTAGTTTTTAACCGCTTGTGGTAAAATTCTACTCGCTCTCCCAGTCTCTGCACTTTCTGAAAATTACAACTGGCAGGTTACTTTAATCCCACTGATTATTTAGAAACATACTCTACCTTAGCTCCGTTCTCCCCATCCTTTCCGGGTTTTCCCTAACAAGAAACAGAATACACAATTCAAGTTTATTCATGGTCATATCAGTGATATCTGGTAGAGCTAAGAAATAAAGACACAAAATAGTGAACTTCAATTTCACTCACTTGTGGTCCTGGAGGTCCAAT
>JBBMFX010000002.1:8973993-8991623 GCA_037832545.1 Rhabdalestes septentrionalis | reverse complement strand
GATAGAGAGAGAGAGAGAGAGAGAGAGAGAGAGAGAGAGAAAGAGTGTTTCTCTATATGTCTGTCCTGTCCCAGGTGTTTCTCCGTCTTTTGTCCTAAGAGTGCTCAGCACCCCCATGAACCTGGATAGGAAGAACAACTCAAATGATTGAATGTTTTTCTTGAAATGTCACAGTAGACAGTAGCATTCTCAAGACATCTGGGTGATTCTGCTGGAAATAAATGTTTGGATGAATGCTCTTCTAACACGTGACTGTTGCTCATGCTTAGCTTCTGAGATCAGAGAGGAGTGTAGCTGCGTTCTGCATATGCACATGTTCCACTGCTTTGTTTACATCCTGTGCAGTTTGTTCTCAAGCTTAACAAAAGTACAACAAAAGTCTGCGGCTAAAACCGATCAGTCGCCCTAGTCATAACATGCTCTCATTGCTGTCTTTAGCCTTCACATGTCTGATTCTGGTCCAATCTCTCTTTTTGACTCTGCTCTTGGGGTCAGGTTACTCAGTGTGCAATCATGGGGGTAATTTAGACATGCTTCCCTCCCAACAAGGACAACTTTGAGCCCTCAACTTCCTGCCTTTGTACCTCTGTGTCTCGGATGCTGGTGCTCTCTTACAGAAGAACATCTCTGAACTACTGATAAGGCAGGCTTGGAAGGTGTATTTAGTTATGATCTGCCTCTTAAGGAGATGTTTCTGAATTAGTAAGTACTGCCCGTTCCTGCTGCAGATGATTGAAGAAGACATTAAGGACTCACCCTGTACGGGCAAGACTAAAAGATACGTTTATTGGCAATGATGTACTGAGGATGTAGCTATCTCTCCAGGGATCTTATCACTAAAGATTTACAGAAAACTACAGATTAATCTGCTTTACTAAAAAAACTAAAGCTTAGAGGGCCCACTTTGTGTGTTTGGAAATAGCACATAAAATAAAGCCAATTCTACTGAAAGTAGTGCAAGACAGTACTGACGCCAGACTGAGTAGTTGTGGAGGACCACCGCCTCTGATAAGAAAGGGCAATTTGACTAACATGCAAAACAACTAATCACACAAAATTTATGTGTAAACTTAAGCAAACAAAAGTGACCTTCCTGTCATATGTGAACACACCACATCACGAACATTTTCCTCTGCTTTTAACCCATTCACAAAGTGAAGCAGCAGGCAACCAGGTACACAACACCCAGAGAGCAGTGTGTGGGGATTGTAGCTTGCTTGGGAATTGAGCCTCTGGACCAAGAGGACATGGATTTTAATCCTACCTTTAACACACCACAACTGGGTTCCTGAGCAAGACTCTTAAACCCAATTTCTCCATGGAGATTGTCCCTTGTAGGAATGGAAGTTGCTTTGGATTCAAATCTGATTAAACGTGTTGGGTGCTTGCCCTACCCCCCACAGATTATATTGCTTCTTCTGTTATATAGTCTATAGTTCACACTGTATGTCCATTTCCTGAAGTGTAGGCTATTTATTGCCTTTGGGTGTTCTAGGGTCTGGATCCTGTAGGGCCTCAATCCGTTTTGTCATTTACCTGCCCAAAAGACTGTAATCAAGGTTTACTAGTGCTGAATCACCCTGAACATTGCAGTGATACTGATGTGTAAAAAGAACTGGGCCTCTTACTGTGGCCAGTGAATGTGAATTCAACGTGGGTGTTTGAAATATGGTAGCTGGGGAGTTTCCCTGTTACTTCAAAGTTATGTCTATCCCTATGTAGAAAACAAGAACTGGTTTGTAATACATATACTTACACTATAACTCATCTCTCTCTATGAGCCCTTTATTACTGTCACATTATTGTCACCCTTATATGAGCCCCCTCCTTTTTGTGTCTTATGTGAATGGGTTTTACAACATGGTACCAAATCTAGAACAGCCCAGGTTCACAATATGTGATGCAGTTCAGTATTTCAAAAAGACATAGTAATAGTTTGCAAAAGATCTGACACAGATTAGGGAATGAAAGCTTGTTTTTAAACCATAACTGAAGCAGCATACTTACAAGGTGCAACATTTCTATAATGCGTTTTACATCAGTCATAAATGCCACATTTGTACTTATGTGTATTTTGACCATGCATTTACTAACACATTGCTCATAGTAAGTGTAAAAGGAAAGACTGGAAGCCCTGAGTGCAGAAACTGTGCTACAAGATATATGGTTATGATTTTGCACTACACATATCATGGTCTGGACACTATCATTGTGGTGTTGTGGTGACAATTGCAGCCTTACACACAGCCGTATGGGCTTAGTGTGAATGTCCCTTTAGTAAATTAATCATTATTTTCACACACAGAAATGTAAACACACACAATTCATAGCTTTATAGGCTTTCAAATGAGGGAAATAAAACCATATATTTCTGTTCTTTTGAGTTCACTTTTAATCAAATTGGAATCCTTCGAATCATTGTAATAATGCTCTTATTTTGTTGTCGAGATATAAACGAGCTCTAGCACTAAAATACGAACATAAACAGGTAACATTCAGTGTATTTTGTTTTCACTTTTAAAGCCTGAACTGAAGGCCTAACTACAAAAGGTCATGGCTTGCCACTGATACACACACGTACGTGTACACACATTTGCAAGCACACACACGCGCGTGCGCACACACACACACACACACTCACACAGATCACATTCCTTCCTCATACCATCTCATTAAGAGTTCATTTGAAAGGCAGGTAGTTTGCCTCCCTCCTCCTGTCTAGTAAGGTTGGGTCCCCGTGTGCCTCCTCTTATCTGGGGTTTGGTTTCCTCCTCAGTGACCTGTCCAGCACCACCACTGAGTAACTAAACAGAGAGACAGGGTGAGAGTAAGGGAGTGGGGTGAAAGAAATTCAATCACAGATCAAGGGAGTGGGGAGAAAAACAGGACATATAGGAGAGGAAACTGCCAGCTGGGGTGGAAAAAAAAATCTTTACAGGGCTTCATATGGTTTCAGTACTGATTGAAATAGTTTTACCTTTATTTTTTTGCAGTAATAACAATACGGTCAATTGGGAAATGTACTTTTGTGTATGGTACAATGCATTCAGCATCACTCATTCACATACGGATCTATTATCAGTGTTTGATTTAATAAAAGCAAGATAACTGTTCTGTGCCTAGATTTAACACCACATAACAACCACATAGATATCAGAAAGCAGATATTTTTCACAGTTCTTAAAAACAGCAGTGTGTTTTATGAAATAATTGTGTTTTATGAAAAGGAGATATTTGATTATGTTTTGAATCTGAAAAGTTGCTGCTGTGTTTTATTTAATTGTATTTTTCTTTTTCAACATATCTAATCAGAAAAAGTGTTGGATAAAACCTGTTGGAGTAAATTCAATGTAAATGTAATAGATATGCACATAATTACATTCAGAGAGTAAAAACAGTAATCATTTACTAGTAACTCCAGACAAGTACCAAGATCACAGGTTTAGTGTGACAATTATGTAGTTTTGTCCAATTGATGTAACAGCCATTCTGACCAAACAAAAAATACAAGATAAGCTTTCTTGTGTGAGCCTTCATGAACTCCTGCTTTTGGTGCAATTTCTGTTTCAGGGGGTCGTGTACATGACAAGGGTCTTTGTCCATCAGCTTTTCTATCAGTGTTAGCCTTTGACACTACGCAGGGATCATCCCCTTACCCAGATAGGATCACAGCCGAGGTCAAAAGTCAACAGGCAAAGGGTAGAAAGTCAGGGTTCTGAAAGCTTTAAGCTATCCAAGTCATGAGACCGCAGAGTGAATGCAACCGTATCATAGTCCGAATGACTCTTTCAATAATAGAACCTATATTCAGTTACAAATGGCCAAGCAGTTTAGTCAGCCAGCAAGAAAAAACCTTTCAGTTAAACAATAAGTAATTAATCTATGATCAGAATATTAAAAATAACACATTTTTATATCCTAGGCAACTCAACTCATATATTGATAGTCAATATCAAAACGAAAAAAACCAGTTTTAGGTATGTAAGCTGAGACTCTATTTTTACTCTGTGCATGACTTTGAACTCAAAGGACTTTTATGAGAAAACAGAAGCAGCATTAGGTTTTTTTTTTCTTTTTGAGTCATATAACTTTATCAGACTGGCTTCTCTATAGATAAGAAGCATATTCATGTTTGTGTCTTCCAGTCTGTGTACATTTCTAAATTATTTCCTTTTGTTTTCAGCATTTGTAGACAGGGTAAAAGCAGGGAGAGACTGAGTATGTCTGAGTATGAGGTGAAAATGTTTGGAATCTGTGTTAAATTAGAAGAAACAGCTGTCCATGTTTGGTAATGCTCAGCGCTGGGCTGAGTTCCTCAGGATGTCCCTTTTCTAATGACGAGGGCACAAGTCATCACATTCTCACTGTGCTCTAAGTGGCCCTGCCATTTAAAGCACAGTGTATAGGAGAGGATAGGAGGATGTCTTGTGGATTTTTTTGACATTTATTTGATAGTCCCCTTTAAACACCTCAAGTTTGGTCACGTTGGTTATGATTATTATCCACATCACTGGTCCGGTTTGTGAGTTGTTATTGTCATTTCCTTGGTATCAGACTTGGCATGGACTACATCTACAGTAATCCCTCCATTTTCTGTGGTTTTATGTCCCACAAGCAAGGCTCAGTCAAAAGCCCCAGTGTGCAAAGGCAGACTGTTTTCTGACCAGCTCACATACTTTCCAGACTCCAGTGGTGGAGAGGGCCTTGGCGTCTGGAACTCACTCCACGCCAAACACCTGTCATCTGGCTTGGCTAAAGCTGTATTCTCAGAGTCGAGATAATACAGTGGAAGGGGCTGGGGCAATTGTGTCTCTGTGGTTTTAGCCTCCCATAGTTATGACTGAATGTTACACTGAGAACAGTGTGACTCAAGCTATGTTTGACCCCAGGGAACAACTGTGATATCCACATTTGGGCGTTGTTTCATCTGTATCTGAAACATTAGATTTTTGATGAATCAAAGAAGATAAGCTGCATCATCTAAAGTGTGCCCAGTGAGTACCTAGTCTATGAAATCATTTTGTTTCATCACAGTTTCATTAGATTTCGTCATGTAAACAAGATGAAGAGTTTGTTTTGTCAGCACCATCCCAGCCCATTTACAACAAAACCCCATTCACTTAATGTGACAAAAGTAAGTTAGATTAGACATACTACCATAAATGAGCAATGTCACACATTCCACAGAACTATATACGTGTAATTGCATTGGTAATACCTATGAACTAATACCAAGTTCAGTTAAGGAGCTTCGGCTAATTATTGTCTGATTTTTGGTGTTTCTGCCCAACCTATTTGCTTACTCAGGCCACAAATTTTATAGATAGTGTTATAATAATACTGTGAAAATATCTACATTCAGAAACAAAATTTTCCATTAGCCTACATCTTAAAATATGTGGTTCATCTTTAGCACCTTTTTTGGCCGTTTGGGTCTGTTTGATCACATGTTTCGATAGCTAACTCACTCATCCTTCTCTTTAGTCTGGGAAAATCCATGACAGTTTACATGAGTTTTAGTCTTAAAACAAATTCTCATGACTTCAAGCCCATCTTTAGCTTGGTTGTGAAATTTAGAGGTCAGACAGCTGTGCAAAAAGATTCTGTCTTCTTCTAACGTCCAGCCTGCTAAGGACTGTAGAGAACATCAGTAAATCAGTCCCATAAACAGCTGCATTCTCCAGTACCGTCCCAGACTCCCCCAAAATTTTAATGGAGAGAGTGGATTAACCGAGAGCTAATAATAATATGGGGTGCAAGGATGAGTTCTGTTAGAGTGAGATTCATTCAGGTTTGGTGTGGTGGGGATGTAAGGCAGTGTGTCTTTATTTTAGAAAGGGGAGGTGAGTCTCTGTCTGCTGACTCACTTTTATTTATTAAAAAGGCATAAATCTTTCTGCCACTTTCCACCCCCAGATTACCTGCTTGGTATCCTACTATCCCGTATGGACGCTTGTGGACTCCAGCTGTGGAACTGAAGCTCAATTACCTGTCGCACTGCAGTTGTTTAAACATCATAGTTGAATAGAACATTATTCCATGCCTCATAGTAGCAATACACCTATGATGCCAATGTGCATCCAAAGAGACATTGCCATGGTCTCAAAAAATCGTTCAAAAGGATGCTTTTAGCAGTGTTGATTTTATTTAAAGCAAAAAAAATAGCAGGAGAAAACACTGTTGTCTGTAGCTGGTTGTGAGGTATTTAGTGTTTGTGCCACCCCAGATTTATTTCTCTACCATAGTTAGCAGCATATTTGGGAAAATTTGACACTTGATGGAATCACTGTTTCTGTTCACACTTGCACAATTGAAATCAATGTCTGGTACCATTTTAATATTAACACAGAAATGGAGTCACAGATATCAGAGGTTTAAAACAAATGTGTTATTGCACATATTATTATACAGTATTAACAGTATTACAGTATTAACTATTTCTTATTCATGTAAGTTTCATTTCACAGTACCATAAAACCTTTTAAATCAATTGTTATAAACTTAAATAAAAAGGAACAGATATCTGTTGCTTGCCAAGTAATGAGCCCACACTGATCTTTACTGATACAACACAAATTGGCTGGTTATTTATCTTGGTTTGTGTTTTCCGTTAGTCATGACTAATGGAAAACACAAACTAAGCTGTCAGTTTGTCACAGCGGCTTATTGATGATTTTTGGAATTTTTGGATGATTTTTGGAACCTAAAGAGTAACCCTTAATTAATCTGTTATAAGAGTAGTCTAATTGTAAACTGATTCTCAAATGTAAATGTAATTCGTCATAACAATGCAATTAATTATGTAATTACAAAGCTACATTTAAATGGTAGCCTACAGCTAAATGCTGCCTATCTGTAGATCTCCAAGGGTCAATAGATTTCATGCTCAGTATGTTGGTTACGACTATACAGACAGATTTGGGAGCTTCAGGCTATTGATGTGTCAGAGTTTTGGAACGAAACAGGGAGTTCCCTTTTTCCTTTGACTGGTTCTGGGGGTCTGAAAAATATTCCAGAGTGAATAAGGGCTATTGAATAGTACATTTCCTGTGCGTGACACAGGGTCCCTTATCACTGTGCCATATATCAAAACACAACTTTCAGTTGTACCTCTAAACCATTATTCCTTTCGAACACAGTGTAGCTGTTTTTGTGAAATCTTGTATTTTTAAGTTATTTAATGGCCAGGACTCCCAAAGGACCACCAGTGAGCAGACATTATTGCTGTGGTGCATCATTCTCAGCACATCAGCGACACTGACATGGTAGTGTTATGAGTGTGTGTGTGTGTGTGTGTGTGTGTGTGTGTGTGTGTGTGTGTTTGTGTGTTGCACAGTGTGGCTCACACTGCAATGCCACTTTAGAATTTAGACACTTTATCTAATTTCTGTCCACTCATGTAACCTGTTGGTCCACCTTGCGGATGTAATTTTATTGATAATAGATCATCTGATGCTGCACAATTTGCATTCATCATCTTCTAGAGCTTCCGTAGTGGTCATTTCTGACCACAGCACACTGTTGACTGGATGACTTTGCAGGACACACACACCACACACATACACAATCGAACATGGCTATCCTATCAGTATCAGCCAAATAATGGCTGCTCAGCGGTCGTCTTGTAGGGGTCCTTACCACTGATGAATGTGGTAAAGGGGGATAATAAATGATACAGAGAATCATGTGGATTAAATTTTGTAATTAAGCTATAGAAGATAGAATGACCTATGGTGGTGGTCCATTAGTTTGTATAAGTCCCACCCAGAAGACAATTTGGACCATGTACTCAATGGGCATTGTGGTCACCACTGGAGCTGAGGTTTTAAAAATGACTACTTATTAAAGGAGTTTTGTAGGCAACCACTTGCTTTTCTGTGCTTCTGAAGTTTGTTGAATGCAAAACAGTCAAGAATGTCAGCTGCTGCTATCTCGAAACATCTGAGGCATTCCATGTAACTGTTTGTTGTCTTTGTATTTGTCTGGTAGTGTCTTCTGGGTGTCTGCCTTAGGCACTGCAACTTTTGACCTTCTGGCTGAGTACATGTGCTGCAGAAGTTGATGGCAACTGGTTTCTATCGTGCTTTACATGAGTGTTAATTCTCCAGGAGGTTGTGAGCTTTCTCATCCTGCCACATATTTAGGGAACAAACTCTAAACTTTTGTTCCGGCTTTGGCGTTTCATCCAGTATACTTTGGTTTTTCACATCTGAACAGTGACCAGATGTGAACATCTGAGATCTCTCTAAAGTGTCTCTCCACTTGCCATGTAGAACTGTGGCTCAGTACAGTGCAGAGTGTTTAGATGAGACAGTAGAATCAGGAATCCTTGAAGAAAGGCACAGCTTAAGTTTGACTGCATCAACTGTAGAGCTGCTAAATTTTTGACAAGAGGATATACACTCCTGACTCCAGGACTGCCTTTAAATTCTCTAAAACTAAAAGTGCCAACAAAGCAGTAAGGGATAATGTCTCTGAACATGTTTTCTGTGTCGTTAATTGATTAGCTATCAGCTCTTTACTCTTAACCTAGGAACCGTTATATGCACACATGCATGTTCTTACATTCTCATACATACTCTTAGTCTCTCTTGTGGTTAGGAAGAGCATTAACATAATTTGAGTGACTATTGCTTCCGGCGTGGAAAATGTTATTGTAGAAGTGGTGGAAAAGGTGATTTTGAGGGAGGATGTGAGAGGGTTGGAACAGGATAGAGCACAATACGTGTCTCATCATCTGTACTAATCATCAACTATTCAGCAGTAAACTAAAACTGGCCGCTATTTTGTTCATTGTTTGAGTTTACACATTGTGTGGCTTTTGTGCTGTTGTTTAGCCTTTTTATCTTCCCTACTAAACAGAACAATGCCTTATGTCCTCCTGGAGTTCCTACACACATTTTTGCCAAAATACTAGTGCATAAATGAGGCTTTGCAGATTAGATGCCCTTGTCATGGGTTCGGATGGTCTCCCACCCATAGAACAGGCCTGATGTGTTCTACAAAGTGGTAGCTAGCAAGATGAACATATTCTGTTGAATCTGTTATTATTTTGCATGACTTTAACATTTCAGGAGTTAGATCCAGAAGCACACATTCCTTGGTTGCTTAAATATCTGTCTTGTGTTCAAGAAAAGAAGGATCATCCAGGGTTTCTAAATGGAACTCTTTGTAGCAAACGCCAGACTGATCAATGTGGTCTTTGTAAGTTTTACATCTGAAATCTTGTCTACGTAACAAGGCAGAATTCTTTCTATTCACATGCCTCTATTTCATTGCACTGCAAGGATAAAGCCACCAGTTTTCTTCTTATTTCTTATGGAACAGCAAGAGGCACATTCTGACACATGTACTCCATGTACACAGACAGAGTTTGTGCCGTGTCAAAGACTGGAACTCCCAGGAAAGTGAATGACATTAAAAAAAATATTTGACTATATTACAAATCATTCATTTGATGCCTATGAACCCTTTCAACCCACAGGGTTGTTATATTCTTAAGGGTTATTATTTAGCAACTACATAGAAAACAATGCTTATCAATGTTTAGATCAGAGAAAACTTATTTATATTTAGGCTAGTAGATTTGGTAGAGTTACAGACACTTAATTAAGGTAAAAAATTAAGGAATTAATATTTTTTAACAGGCTCCTTTGGCAAAATTTGTCATCACAGAATAGCTGTAAACATTTATTGTATTGCATCCGGGGTCTATTTTCAATGTAAAAGCCAATAATGAATGTCTCAGAATATGTTTCTGCATTCCAATGTTTGGTATGAAGGTTGTCAAATCTTACTTGTTGGATTGTGTATGTTAACTAGCACTAACCAATGGCTAACTAATTATTATTTGTTTGTATTCCCTTTTCTTAGGGTGGTAAGAAGCACAGCGGGCCTTGTGGGGGCAGAGACTGCAGTGGCGGGTGTCAATGTTATCCTGAGAAAGGTGCCAGGGTAAGTGCCACTCCTACACAAATGTCCATCTGCCGTTAATTACTGTCTTAAAACAACACTAGGAATTAATGTGAGGACATGATGATATATTTTTAAAGTTCATAACCACAAAAATGCAATACAAAGTGTTGTCCAAATGTGTTTGAAAGAGTGAGAGGGAATACATGCCAGTCAGATCATTTTGATGCTGATGTAACCTGAGAACCATTAGAATTTATTGTTAGACTTTTTAGAGCTGTTTAAAGACCTCTTTCTGATCCCTCACTTGTAGGTTTTGACCTTAGGGGTCAGAGATCAGTTACATGTAGTTTGTCTGGTTCAGTCTCTCACACCTGTCTTTACATGTTTCCATGGATGTTTCCAACTGTTTCTGGTGTATCCAGGGTTCATTAGTTCAACCGCAAAGAGGAGAGAGAGACGTTTCAAGGGAGCTTTCCATATGTTGTGAGAACAAGCGTATAGGAGTAGACTAAACATCATCCCATAATGAGATAATGGCAAAGGAGTGGTCTAAAGAGACCCTGTTAATATCTGCTAAGCATGTGGGCTCTTTCAGCAGAATGCATTCTTCCATGAAGAACTCAGTTCTGACAGAAAGCAGCTGGGTAGCCTCTTAATGTGAATGGCTAATTTCACTCTAAGAACTTTTCTCCAGGACTTTAATTTAACACATTACCCCTGCATTTTTTAACTCAGCCCCTATCTGCTGCATCTGTAACATATGGTCACTTAAAACAAATATTTCTTAAACAGTCAAATAAATAAAAAACATTTTCCATTAACCCTTGCTTATGAGCTGCACTGTCAAAATACAAGTTATATATACCTATGGCAGACAGTGTAGCATATAAACACACTGTTTGCACAACATATCTATGACCTTTTGCTTAATGTGGTGAAAGGAAATCTCCTGAGGAGGAGTAAGAGAGAGGAAATACATTCCTCAGCAAACACCAGGATGCAAAGGGCTTCGTGACCATAGGTCAAGTCATCAGGGCTGTTTTTTTGTTTTTGCACCACACTGCAAAGGGAAGGAAGGTTTGATTGTTCTTCAGAGCGCTGCAAATGCCAAGGCTGCTAGTTCTTTGTTTCTCAAATGTTAAATTAACTCATGTTAAAATATTTTACCTTTTTGGTCAAATATGAACAAGGATTATAAAAAAGGAGGAGGAGACCAAATGTATCCTATTACCACAGCCTCAAAAACCTACAGATCGTTTGTTCAAGCAAGGACATATTAGGATTGACCTACATTTACTTTGAAGATATTTTTATATTCAGTAAAGCAATTATGCCTGTTTAAAATTAAAGTACACCTCATGTTCAGGGTTTTTTCATTTTCCGTCTCAAGAAAGAATGTTTCCTTTACACACAAACAGGTCATGTTTTGGTTTGTTTATTTCCCTCTTGTCTTCATTGTTTGTGTATAGTGTTCCCTGTGTGTCATCCAGGCTCACACAGTGTCCGTCTTCCTCCAGCCAAATCCATATCCCCTGCTCAGTTTTATGTATCTGTCCATGAATAATGTCTTCAGGGGAAACAGAGCCTCACAGATGTCTGGACAAATTTCATATGCCCCTTGTGGTCCCCCATGATCTCTGTGCATCTAGAGAACAGGACAAAGAGTAACATCCAAACACTGCTGCAAAAAATTTCATAGTCTCATAGAGTGCTGAAGGGTGTGACCTGTCTGATGCCAAATTGATTTTATATATAGTGAGATGAGAAACAGATTCAGTATTATATTTTATAGTTTGAAATGGGACAGCCATAATGATAGATGATTCTACATTTCCTGAAAGGCATGACATGATTATTATATATAATTACCATAATAAAGCAGGAAATGAACACAGCCAACTATTGCCCAGATAATCACTATCAGATTTGAAGTAGCAGTTATGAACTGCATGGAGTTTGATGGTTTCAGAGCAGAAAACATGTCTCCTGTGTTGTTTACAACTATTTGACATGGCTGCTGTTTGACATGGCCAAGTTGATTCTGTCATTTTTCCTCTGGGACTAGTCACTTATTCAGCTAGACATCTGTATTAAAAGCTCTCGCATCTTCATGAGCTGCTTCCGAAAATTAAAAGGACTCTTTCAGCTTGTTGAAAAAACAGTGAAAGGGGTGCTGTGAAATACAGGGAGGTAGTTTACTGCAGACAAAATAGTGGCAAAACAGAGGCATCACAGTGGAATTTGGAGTGAGACCGCCCAACTGTTTACAAGGATGGTTAATTTCATTTTTGAGTTTGTTCCAATGGACTGCCAAAAATCTGGGTCTGGCCAGTGCTCACCCACAACCTCCTTCAGTTCCAAATAGTGTTGCAAGACTGGATGGCATCACAGGCTTTGAAATGTGAGGGTGTTTGGAGAGGGGGTTGCTTGTATATCACTTAACAGCCTCTGAACCAGAAACCCTTTTTAAACTAAACATGCTGACATTTTGTAAGGTGTTTTGTTCCATCATGCACTGTCTCTCAAATGAATATGGTGTTATGTGTGGCTGAGGAAACAAAACAACACGTTTGTTTAGCAGAAACAGACTACAGGCCAAAGCGACCACTCCTTTGTTCATTGAAAAGATTGTGAACTTATGGTGCCGAAGAGTTAAAGCACTGGAAAAACTGTAATGGCACGGACTTGAATATCCTTTCAGTTGAAAACATCTAAATGAGGATCAATGGCGGTCTTTGTATTCTCCAAGACCCTTCCTGCTGTTTCTGAGAAAATGAGAGAGGTTCTCAGAACAACACTAAGAATAGGAGATCTTTACTGAGTGATTCCACCACCGGTAGATTGAACAATTAAAGATCAACTAATGGTGAAACAGTGAATGAGTATATCCACATTTGAAAAAGGAGGAATCTATATTGATTTTATCCACTGTGGGAAAACGTACAGTACCCAGTCCAGTTGGAAAAGGAAATGACATGCGGATGTTCAGCACAATGAGCACTATCAAATCTCTTTTTGTTCTCAGAACATAAGTCTCTTTTTGCTAGGAAAAACGCTTTAAATTGCTTCTATTCTTGATCACAGACATGGCACGCATCACCATCAACTGGTCCTATTTCCATGTCAGTATATGTTGTGTATTCATTCTGAGGATGAGTCTACATCAGTAGCTTTCTGACAGTATGTCTGGAATGTAACTAGGTCTGAAAGGAACGATCAGATGAACTTTGAGCCCTGTTTCTGTCTCCTTTTGATCATGTATACGCCCGTCTCTGGTTCCTCTGTTTGAAATCTCCCTTGCACTTTAACCTCTTACTTGAGTGGAATATCCTCCAATTGTATCTGAAATATTTCAGATTGTGAAACACATAACAAACTATGTTCAAAATGTGGTTGATATATGGTGGAGTTTTACATTCACTGTAACTTCAGAGGTTAAATCTAATCTCTGAGATTCACACTGTCAGGCATCTTTAGGCCTGCAACTAGACACCAACATCATCTCTCTGCCAGCAGGAAAAGCTGCAATCTTGTGTATCAGTTTCTCATAACCGGTTTTGGGAACAGTGAATTCCAAATCTGTTTAAAGTATTGAAATATTAAAAGCCATAGCAAATGACTATTCTAACTACATTGTAAATACCACCATATCCCAAAACATTAACAGTTACAGTCCATAGAGCCTCTGATACATTGTCGGATATCCATTTCAGTCAGTTAGTCAGTGTGCTGGGCTCTCTAACTATTTGTGACTGGCCTTGACCGGTCTAGTAACAAGCTCATTAAAGCTTCCCAGAGGACAAGAAATTCCTCACGTTGCATGGCCGAAAAGCTCATCAGAGAGCATACGAAATTCCTCATGTCTGTCCTGACCTCTCCATTTTAGAAGTGGCAAACCTTTTATTATCCATTCATTGAGGATTTTTAAAACTTATAATGGACCTACAGGTCATTTATTTAAGATACAGAACATGTATGTCATATAATATTTTATGCCATCAGAAAGATAAAGATTTTTTTTCTGATGTTCTTTCTAGGAGCTCCAATGTAGGGATCACAAGACAGCATTTTCTAAATTAAATCTTCATATTCATATTGATTACTTGGATGAAAGAGGCTCATTTTTGCCCTTCCTGCAGCCTAACCCTAAGCATAGGCAGCCACAGTCCCTTGTATGGCACTGGGTTTTAGGACTGAGTGTTTGGGACAAGAGGGTCATTGTATGTGGGAGATAAGCACAAGACGCAGGCTGTGACTGGGCGTAAATATGATTGAGGAATTTCTTTCGCCCTTGGAGATGCATGTTTGGAAAGTTCTAAACAGCTGTAATTTGTCTCATGGACAAATGTAAGAGGCTTTTATCTTTTGCCTGAAGAGCCCAGCTCAGGATGCAACATGTAAACAGAAGAATTAAGTGTCAAATACCAGTGTTACTTCAATAGCCTTGTTCAGTATTACAATCCTGTCTCTCTTTTTAATCAAGGCAGCCTCATAAAATTATATTGAATAGAGGTGAATTGTTCAGCCATGACTGTCAAAATATGATACATGACACCAAAAGTTGAAATCGGGGTTAGCACTTATATTATGATTGGCTTATTATTCTTCTCAGCTACTTTTATACTATTAAGAAAAAGTCAAAGCTTTGAGTTAAAGTCAAGGCTATAATAACAGAACCCAACAGCTTTCTCTTCAAGGAAAAACAAATCAAATTAAGGATTAATCAGATCATTTTACCTGCCTTAAAACTAGAAGCAAATTATTTTTTACTTCTGTGAATCTAAGTTGAAAAGTACCATCAACATGGAGCTCTTTTGAATCTAGTCCAAGTTGTAGATTTATACGATCTGTGATTCTGTGTTACACATGGCTCTCAAATGTGATGCGACGGTGAATGCGCCATTGATAAGGGTTTTAGCCCTCCCAATCGATAAAAGACAGGCTAGCTCTGAACCACAGCATAAATAAGATATTAATATTTCTTCAAAATTGGAAAGATTCCTCTAATAATCTTCCTTCTATTTTTAGGCACCAGCAGGTTTCTTTAATGCAGTGACACAGAAAGAACACTTGTTTTTCCCAGCCATGCACCAGGTCACAAGAGCATGCCTGAGACAGGCTGCCTTACTTTTTAACAAATTAATACATTTAAAGTGAAGTATCCTGTAAGGGCTAGGCTAGCGGTTAGTAGAGGCTGCTGTTTTGGTTTGGGGTTTATTGGGACTTTTCATTTGATTTTGGGTGTTTGTTGTTCTTTGTGTGCATATGATGTTTGGTGGTCAACACTAACCTTCATGGTTCCACTCCTTATGTCTCTTTTGTGTAGTTGTCTTTTGAGTAAAAGACCCTCAAGCCTCTTTTGTTTCTTGCATTGTCTGTATAATGTCTGTGTCTTATTATACTAAATTCCATCTTGGAACCTCCGTTTGTGCCTTGCCTCAGTTTTCCCAGGCACCACCCTAGGTAACATCTCCAGGTTTCTCTTCTAAATAAATTTTTGTCCAATTTATTAAACAAATTTTATTTGCTCTCAAAAGTAATTATAGCTGTAGCATAGTAAACATTTGTTGATTCATATAGTGATGTTTAAATGTTCTGCACACTCTTAAAAGTTCCTAAAATGTCAGTAGCTTTGCCATACACTTCTAGGGAAAAAATTATCTTTAAATCAAACTTGTTTAACTTCTGCAATTCTCATTAACACAAATGTTTCTTTTTCTTCTTTCTCTTGTTTCTATCTGTATTTAGAAACCTGGTTTTAATAGGAAGTTTACACTGCACTTCTACTTTCGCATTGTGTCCGCACTGTTATCTTATCAGTTAGAGATGGATGTGTTATTGAAAAAACTGTATCAAGATACTCTTGAAAACCTTGAATCTACATATTCTTTCCAAAATACTGTGTAGCTTTTGCAAAAAGCCTGTAGTTAACCCCCTAAATATATACTCGGTGTCTCATTCACTTCATTAACACAGTTCAGTTGCACAGTGACAAGAAATTGATTACTTGTTGCATTGTGCTGCTTCTTACTGTGGTATGTGTCATCATGACCTAGACGTTAGTATCATTGAATAAGTATTGTTTTAAGATTGTGGCTGGAACAAATCAGAATGAAACTTAAATGTTCAAATAAAACAGGAGGCTATAGCAAATAAAGCGATTTACCTTTTATATCATGTTTTAAGGAAGTTATGACTTAGGCACTTTCCATTGCCACAATCATATCCATTCCATTGCCACAGAGTCATATCATTTTTATAAAAACACATTTAATAGTTCCTAGACTGTAAATGGCTTTGTTAGCTTTCAAGTACAACTACACAAATCTTTAATATTACTGCATCACTCAATTGTTAATAGTAAACAGAGTCATTTAGAGAGGAGTAATGATAGACACCTAATCCCTTTAAAAGCAATCACAGAGAACTCTCAGATGAAATGCCTATGAGTGCAGTTTAATTTTTAAGAAACTGTTGTATATTCATTTTGGTCTAAAAATACATGGCAGGGAAGTACGTATAATGCAAAATAGCACTTGAAGGTAAATTTGTTTGCATAATGTATACTCATATGACAAAAATGGGTTCACCTTGATATTTGGACAGGAAATCAAATGGTTCTCTTTGCTTTGTACAAATATAATAGAATTACCTTAAGTGTTTTTTACCAAATAAAAAAGACATTTAGCTGTCCTCAGTCTGTATGTATCTATGTAGCTCCCCATCTATCTATCTATCTCTGTTTGTTGCTAGTTATATTAGTCAATGTCTGCTCAGGAAGAGATGACCACCTGCTCAGTCTCTCTCATTACATCACTATTATAATGTTTGCTCTCCTTCCCCTTTGCAGACTCCCTGCAGCCCTTCTGAGAGTTTCACACACCCAGGCCTCCCACACATGCTCCCACTCATCTAGTATAAATCTCACATATCCTCTAATGTCAGTGACTGACTCATACAATGATCTACAGTTCCACTGAATGTTGAGAGATATGCATGCTGCTTATATTTCCAGGAATTATTCTCGCAGTCCACGAATATAGGAAGGGTGTTCATGGCTTAATTTTGTGTTTAAAGCCGCTTAGCCAAACTAACGTTCCTCTTTACAGCATACATTAACTTTCATATTATTTACACAATGTATTAAAACCTAGGTATTTCTTATGGACACACCTATACACCCTATTCTGAACAATTTATGACAACTCAACCTTTCTCATCACTGCCAAAAACAAACTTAGAAATTATCACTGCCAAAAACTAAATTATGTAAATCTTTGGGGGTTTCTTTGGTTGACAATTTCGTGAAGTTATTCTTCACCAATCCATATGAAAATTTGAGGTGTAGCATCATCCTAATGAATTGTTTAAATGAAAATAGCGAGTACTTCTCACTTGACCATCTTCAGATGTATACCAAATTCAAAAGGTCATCTTTCCGTTGTTCAAGTGGCCAAAATATCCAACTTGTACACGGGTCGGTGTGCACTGACTGAACTCCTCTGATCACTTTTTATTTTCTGTGGCAGTCATATTAGGCACTGCAATGTGATACATCTGGTGTTTTTCCCTTTTGTGTTACATCTTTCTGAAAAGTTACAGATTTGGAAATGTTGTGTCAACATTGATGATAACTCTACTTAACTGCTCACTCCTTAATAACTGAAATTACAGAAAAGTGAATGTAAGAACTTTTAATGATTAATATCATACAT
>JBBMFX010000002.1:8960925-8973893 GCA_037832545.1 Rhabdalestes septentrionalis | reverse complement strand
GATAGATAGATAGATAGATAGATAGATAGATAGATAGATAGATAGATAGATAGATAGATAGATAGATAGAAAAGCAATCTATTCAGTATTATTTCATGTAGACATATGATTAATACTTATTCTTACTGCCCTTCTAAGGTACTGACACCTGGGGTACACCAGGTGAACCTGGAGCAAAAGGAGAGAAAGGACAGACTGGTATTTCAAACACAGAGGGTGGTTTGTCAGGGGCCCATGGGCTCAAAGGTTCAACGGGAGATCTTGGTTAGTATCCTTGAGAGAGCAAACTTTGTAGCAGAAGGGCATAACATTTATACTTGTTGAATCACTGCTATCAGTCATTATGAGACCGTCAGAATCAAATTAGGCAACTAGCATTTTAAAATGATTTAAATAAATAAATAAATAAATGTTGTTACATTGTTTTCATATGACAAACAGATACAACTGGTGTGATTCAGCTCAAGTATTGCCCCAAAAATTTAGTTAATGTGGGGTCTTACATTGATGTGTTTATCTCTATAAATATAAACCCATTAATCTTGTGTTCCTTTTTTTCTTTAGGCAATCAGGGCCAACAAGGTCCACCAGGTGTTGAAGGACCTCAAGGATCACCTGGAATCCCTGGTAGACAAGGTGGGCCAGGGGAACCAGGACCTAGTGGTCTGAAAGGTCTTCCAGGTAAAGCAATAAATGCACTTTGCCACATTTTACAGGAACAAAAAGTTAGCAATTCTGATGTATTTAACTATCCCACAAAAATGCTAGTGCAGCACAGTGTAGTGGGAGGTCATCACCAGTTTTTTTCTGACTTTGTGTTTTTCAGGTTTTCCTGGAGCCTCTGGTCTACCAGGTTTTCCATCTCCATTTGGACCAAAAGGACAACGTGGTACTGAAGGGGATGTTGGGTTCCCAGGACCTAAAGGGCCTCAGGGTGAGAGCGGAGATATAGGAGCTCCTGGCCAATCTGGAATTTCTGGAAGAAAAGGTAAAAATATAAATTAGACATGACTAAATACCAAATAACCAAATATACATACATTGAGAAAATTAAAAGTTTAAAACTGATACGAATAGGCATTGCACCATTGGTTGACTTTTTCCTAAAACATTTGACTGCAATTTAGCCTTCTTGCTTTTTTTAATTTATGACAAAACACAACTTAAATTCATTTGCTCGTGTGCTTCCAACTTATTTTGCTTGCTCCTGCCAGACAGATTTGAACAGCATTAATCTTCAAAATAATCTGTTCGTTCTATATCATTCTGTAACCTGCAAAAACATTTTAAAAAGATGTTTAGCTGAAGTTAACTGACAGTGTCTAAGTTGCTGGTTGAGGAATCTACTCAGCTGGACAGCTGGCAGCCTGTAGTTAGGGAGTTGACCCTGTGATCATAGGGTTATGGGTTTGATTCCCAGGACTGCTAGTGGTACTACTGGGGTGACCTCGACCAAGGTACCATCCTTTTTAAGCACGGAATTGGAATAATGAAATAAATAATAAAATAATAATAAAATAATAAAATGTTTTATTCGTCTAATCGGGTCCAATTCTGGATCAATTTTAACAAATAGTATACAGATACATCACTGCATACAGTGACAGTGCTTCCAGGGCTAAGGGGAAATTGACTTTGCCGCTGACAGTGCAACACATCTCTCTATATATAAATCCTAGGTGTAAACACTTATTCTGTTTTGTGGGCTTTCATGGGCATCAGTACCATTCAAGTAAAAGGCTGTTTATTCTTTTAAGTGTTCTCATTTGTTCATTGACTTTGAGAAAGTAACACTTCTTTACAACAAACCTGGTTTGCAGGTATAAAAGGAACTCAAGGAATGATGGGATTACCAGGAAGGGCGGGATTTCAAGGTGACAGAGGCTCTTTTGGTCCAAAAGGAGAAACTGGACTACCAGGTAAATAATATAAATAATTCCCCTGCTCTCTTTGTTTGTGGATCATTTTTGTTTCCCTCTTCATGTAACCCCTTGTTCCTTTGTTACTTCTGCCTGCATATATTTAATTTCACCTCCGTAAAACAGAACATCTGACATCCCAAGGGTTTTCTTGTCTAATCTAATCAGTTTAATACTGGTCTAAACTCTACATCCCATCTCTTTTAGGCTTTCCTGGTGCCCCTGGTGCAATGGGGCAGCCACCAGTTCCTGTGAAAATGCCAGGAGAGAGAGGGCCACCTGGTCCATATGGTATCCGTGGACCAAATGGTGTGAAAGGGGAGCTGGGACCCTCGGGACCTCCTGGAGATCAAGGTAAAAAAGGGTTTAAATAGGGTACCAAATCAGCAACAACACTTCTGTTTTGGGTCTCTACCTGAGCATAATTTAACAGTGAAACGTCCTGTCTTAGGGTTCACTGGACCAAAGGGGCTAAAGGGGATGCCAGGCCTGCCTGGAATTCCAGGAAACCCAGGTCTACGTGGAGATGGTGGACCAATAGGCCACCAAGGCCTCCAGGGCCTAGAAGGCAAGTGTATAAGGATAAGGCATGTTTGGTTGAATGTAGGAGGATTACAACAATTTGGACTGTGTCAATAAATTAATGAATCAAGGTGATAGGTCACAAAAATGTTCTAGGGAATTTTAGAATGGCTAAGCAGAATATGTCAAATCTTAGTAGGAATTTTAGATGAAAGTCTGGACAGTGTTCTCACCTGCTTGCTATACTAGCCTATTACTCATTAGCCCTGAATTTACTGGCCTAAAAACTATGCTATAAAGACATTTCTTCATAAAACATATTTATATTTACCTGCTTCTCCAGGGTCCCGTGGGCGTACTGGAATTCCAGGTCATACTGGTATGCCTGGGCGAAGTGTCAGCGTTGGTTACCTGCTAGTGAAACACAGTCAGTCTGAAGAGACCCCCATGTGCCCAGTGGGAATGTCAAAGCTGTGGGATGGCTACAGTCTGCTCTACTTTGAAGGCCAAGAGAAGGCTCATAATCAAGACCTGGGTGAGTAAAGTAGGCTTTAGCAGAGTGGCAAAGGATCAGCAGGAAAATCCACTAAATCCGCTTTCTCTTTCCCAGCACTCTCGGGCTCCTGTTGGTCTATTTAATAAACAAATTGTCTAACAACTGCAAAAAAGGGGTTTTAAATACATTTATCTATTATCTCATCTAGGTTTAGCAGGCTCCTGTTTGCGTCGTTTCAACACCATGCCATTCCTGTACTGCAATCCTGGTGACTTATGCTACTATGCTAGCCGTAATGACAAATCCTATTGGCTCGCCACAACTGCCCCCATTCCCATGATGCCTGTGGAGGAGGCAGAAATCAAACCATACATAAGCCGCTGCTCAGTGTGCGAAGCTCCATCTGTGGCCATAGCCGTGCACAGTCAAGACATAAGTATCCCACAGTGCCCTGTTGGCTGGAGAAGCCTCTGGATTGGCTACTCTTTTCTCATGGTGAGCCTCCAGTCATTTCTCTTCATTACTAAAATACTAACAGTCATAATTAACCAGTTGGTCGCAGATTATAGGAGGACGTATATAGTAAACTGAGTGAGTGCCAAGGCAAGTTGTGTATCATTTCCTGTGTTATTCAAAATAGAAGATATCATTCTAATGAATGAATTTCCTGCCTTCAACTAATTTGTGTCCAAAATGTCTTTCATTTGCAGCACACGGGGGCTGGAGACGAGGGAGGCGGTCAGTCTTTGGTGTCACCAGGATCATGTCTTGAGGACTTCCGCACAACTCCCTTCATCGAGTGTAATGGGGCCAAGGGCACCTGTCACTACTTCGCGAACAAGCACAGTTTCTGGCTGACATCTATCAACCAGCCTTTCCAGACTTCCCCCGAGTCCGAGACTCTAAAAGCCGGGCAGCACCTTTCACGCATCAGTCGTTGCCAGGTCTGCATGAAGAACCTGTAACTTGAATCCTATGAACTTTGACATGAGGGTGCATAAAGACAACCAAATTGAGCTCTATGATTCACACACAGATAAAATCATGGTAACTAGGAGGTTGACAAGATAATCAGGCTTGTTCCATAAACTTGAAATATCATGAAGCTTTTTGGTATCTACACTCCATCGTATAAAATATGTACAACCTACATTTACACAGCCATGAACAGCTCTGTGTCTTATTATGTCCTCCTCTTCACTATGTGTCTAAAGACTGAAGACATGTAAATGTGTTAAGCATAATAAGTCATAAAAAGCATAGATATCATTGGTGTTTGTGACTATTGACTTTTGTTACATTTGAAATGGTGCCTTCCTTCTTAACTTATTACCTCACTTATCAACGTGTAATTGATATTACTAAGAACATACAGCAGAACCAAAGACGCCCATGTTAATGCACTGTTTCCCTTATATGCCTCTGTGTGTCACTTCATGTGCTGCTGCCACACCAAAGTATTAGGACGCCTCAGCATGCTTAACTACTGCATTTACTATGACCATCATCCTTTTGTAAATTGAATTAAGCTGCAGCTTTTTGTAATGCTCACTAGAAGTGTTTGCATAACATTTTAAATATGCTTTCTCATCCAGTAAAACTAACTCTCCCAATTCACTAACACTGTTCTTTAGCTGTACATTTTGTTTGTTTTACAGTATTGCATAGAAATTGAATTTAATTATCTGCACTTAAAATATATGATGTTGGTCCACAATTTAAACTACACATTTTCAGCAGTTCCTGAGCACTAAGCATCTGCGCACCTTGGTTACGTAGCTCATTTGCTGACCACTAGTTGAATTCATTTAGAAAGGGCAGTTCAGAACATTTTAAGTTTTGTCTTAAATGACAAGTGACAGCTTCATTTTTTTTCCCATTGTGTTCTTGATATTACACAGATTTCATGCACTGATTTCATAAATGATACTTTCAGCTAGAACTGACTATGTTCTTACAACTGTCCAGAGATATCAGTGTTTTTCTTATGTAGCCAAAGGCATACATGCTTGACTTGTCTCCTACGGGTGTGCCTCTACAGTAATCGAGGGTGCTTTAAATGATTAATAGACCAAATCAAACAGTGTTTTTCACCACACTGTACTTTGCTCGGCCATACCTACCATGTGCCTTACCTGATATTCATGTGTTCTCACAAAAAAAAAAAAAAAAAAAAAAAAAAACAAGGGTCTGTTAAAATGAAATTACCATAAAATAAAATTTCTTTCCATGTATACAAATGATAGTCATTATGTGGAAATTATTTTTTCATGTTCTGAATGATTGTGAATGTAAGCATTATTGAGTCACAGCCAAATAAATGCTTCCGTTTGTTCTTTTTCATGGTGTGTTTGTTTGCATGTCATGTTTAGGATTTGTCCCTTTTACAGAATTTTTTGCAGGTTGGGTTAGGCAAAGAGACGCACAGATTATTAACTCAGAATAATCTCTTTATGCCTTTAAAAATATAGTATTTATAAATGAATTAATTCACCAAAGCACAGATTAAGACAGTTCAAATTCAAATGCAAGTCAAAATTATTGACAACATTATGATCATCTGCATGATAAAAGGGCTTAAACTTGTATTATTAGTTTTGCCCTTTAGGAAATGTACTTTCTGAAAATATTCTGTGTCAAAGAGTAGGAAAGAGTGTCCCTTAAAAAGAGATTAAAGGAAACAGTTTAACACCTTAATGAAGAATTATGAAGCATGTTTGTCATAGAAAATTACAAAAGTAACACTTTTGTGATCACTGGTGGGGAGAAATACCCATTAAGTGCTGTTTTTCTTTTAGTTTACTGCCAAAAACACTTTTTACCTCCCAAAACCTGAACCAAATCTATTTTACTGTGAACAACTGTGCATTATAGCTTTAAAAATGAATTTACTGTGATTACAAAAGCATGGTCCACTTTTCTCAATCATTCTTCAAAGTGTCACAGCAACGTTCTGTTGCCTTCTTACATTTGGCAGTCAAATTAATTCACATTTCTTGGTTGATAAGTGTCTCTCTTAGCTACAGCAGCCAGCTTTATTCTTCTTATCTGTCCTGGTTGCTGCCAGGTCCACGGTGGAGCTTTCAACATCATTTCTCTTCTTCAGAATGGCTGGCAGCACCATGTCGAACACGGTCTCAAACAACACATCTACACTGTACCCTGTTTTTGCACTAGTCTCAAAGCACATTCTCTCAGCAGGCAGACAGGCCTTCTCTTCTAGGCCTTTGTAATGTAGAACACGTCCATACAGAGCCATGGCATCCTCTCTGTTCACCTGTTTGCGCTGCAGGGAAGAAGCGGGAGCTGGGCATACAGGTGGAGCTTCAGCTTCAGCCTGAACTGCTTGTCCAGCATCTGTGGCATGAGCATGCAGGTCAGTCAGGTCAACTTTGTTGCCCACTATGGCAAAGATGCAGTCAGTGTTGGCAGTGTCAGTTAAGGAAAGGAAGCGGTTCTCCAGCTCCACATAGCTTTGCCAGTTTGTGACGTCATAGATCAGGATAACGGCGGCTGCTCCGCGACAGTACATGGAGCCAAGGCCATGGAACTGCTCTCGACCTATAAAAGATACAAAAGATCACGGTCTATAAATGTGAACAGAACCCTGTGTAGAACAATGTTTCCCTGACCCAGACCTGTAAACCAGTAGATCACACCCGCTGTGCATGTTTTAGTGTTTAGCCTGTTTTAACTATGTTCATTAGCTTATTAACTTAGGACGCTGAACACATGGGTAGAGTATCATTACTCAGGAAGCATGAACACATTAGCTTTATTAATGCAAACTTTAAAAAGCTATTTGATACAGTGATCCTTTTGGACAATACAGGAGTGTAAATATAAGAGCACTCATTAATCACACATGAATGATCAACTCCACTCGTCAAGTGAAGGGCCACCTCTGAACAAACCGTTCGGTATTTATGAACACTTTAGTGTTGCTGCGGGATTGAGAACAGTATTGCAACCAAAAGGTCTGTTCAACAGTGGTCCTATAGTCAGAATATGACTACTGATGAAAAGCAAGATGAAAAAACTGTGCAACAGAGATATTTATCAGGATGATGCCAAATAAAGCACTGTGTAGATGTGTAGAAAATCAATGCACTGGAAGCACACCTGGGCAATATGCAAATATGTCTTTTTACTGTGATCTATAATTGCACACTGTGTCTCAAAATCCTTTTATGATATCATTACATTTTTAAAAGGAATGCAGTGTTGCAGAGACATAGCTCAGTGAGAGTGTTCCAGAAACATCTACACAGATTAGTGGGGGCTTGCATGTTTACATTAACACTGACTGGCATGTGAATGCTGTGCTGGTTTCTAGTTCTTGAGGTTTGTGGCTCTTAGATGTAGACCAATTTTATTTACTGTGGGCGTTCACAGAGCATAGAACACCCAGCAGTGACACTAACAATGCACTGGCCGAAACTTTATGGAGCCATCAGTGAGCTTCAAAACTCCCACCCAAATGGACTGTTACCTGACAGAGAGTCAATCCTCTCCTTCCAACAACGTCTGGACATGACCACCTCAGCTATTTACAACACCCTGCAAAGCCGATCCTATCCTACGAGTTGCTCATCATACATACCAAGTCTTTTGAATGCAGACAAAAATCTGGCTGCCAGGAGCCATCGCTGCCCTTCAAGACTGCATAAAGCTCACTGTCTGGAATATGTATGGAGGCTGCTCCCTACAGCAGCTCTACCAGCTTGATTGAGTATATGGCATTGGTGACTGGCAACATCAGCAAGTACATTGATGACATTATTGCCTCCAAGACCATCACTGCATGCCCCAACCAGAAGCCATAGATGACTGTGGATGTGCTCATGCTGCTGAGAACCCAAGACATCCCCCATAGGCCTCGTCGCCATTCAGTCAGAGGGGGACATGTCCCCTCACATTTCATAATTATTAGTTTGGACCCCCCCCCCACACACACACACACACACACACAAACACACACACACACACACATTTAACATAAATAATTAGTTAACCTGCGCTGTTGAATCTTGAGGCAAACCCGGAGCGGATTTCCAGTGGTGTGTGTTCTTCTGTCGAATAAGGGGAGTGGATTCTGTTTGCAAATTATTCAAGATTCAGCGGGGGTTTCCAAAAACCCCCACCCCCTCAAAAGACGAGACTTTGCAGCACACAGCAACCCCACCCCATGCCCAAAGCCCCGCCCCACACCCAGACCCCACCCCCACACATCTACCTCACATTAAATATGCTTCTGACCCCCCCTAACACCACTTCAGATGAGCTGACAGGAATGGCCTGAGAACAGCAAGGGCCAACCTGTCCTGAGCCAACAGAGCAGTGAAGCAAGCACATGCTTAGAAAACCCACCGCCATTTCCAGCACATTGGGGCTTTATGGTAGGGCACCCAGGCCGTCACCAAATACACTTGCCTATGACAGTGAGGCCACCCTTCAAGATGCACTTAATTATTTCCACGCACAGTTTGAAACACAAAATGGCATGGCAGTTGGGAAGACCACCTCACCACCCAATGACCATGTGCTCTGTCTGACCATGACTTATTAGTAGTCAGAAAAATGTGATTTTGTATATTGTAAAATGTATTGTCATTTTATTTCCATATTGCCCTCCAATAACTGGAAGTATACTTAGCTCTCATCGCTCCGTGGCGACAATTTTTCATGATAACCATTAATATCTCCATGTTGCCCAGCCCTACCTATGTAGCATCAAATTCTGAGAAAAATAATAAATGTTTTTTTCAACCTCTGAATCTCCTACTAAATTTTATGAATGCCACCCACTATGTGTGGATGAACACATAACTGTCCAGTTCATGCGGACTACAGGATTGGTGTAGAGATACAGAACATTTTAACAGAAAATAGTAATGTGTTTATTGAGAAACGGACACATAGGTTTAATAGAACATTTAAAGACTGTAAGACGTCAAACAGCAAAGCCTGTTGTTGTAGAAATATGCAGTGGTCCTCAGCCCTCAAGCCTTACTTCAATGGCTCTCAGTGTTTGTCTGCCTTTCTGCTTCTTTGAGGATGTGAGAGTGAGCTTTGTTCCTCATTCAGCAAATATGTGCTGAATGTATTATTACTGAAGTCTCACGAGTAAAATGCTACTCAGTTTCATTTGTATGTACGCATTAATAAACAATCGCGATGTGTGTCTGAATTAAATATGTACATCGGGACAGAAGTGGTTTGTTGGTGACCAATATTTAAAAAAAAGAAAGAATAGGAAATGAGCATGTTAGATGATAAAAACGGATGTTGACTGCTGAGCAACTAATCTTGCTTCTAAAAGTAATGTACTCAAAGGAGATAAGAACTGAGGTCAAACCAAATGCATCCACACCCATTCACCCCACTTAAAGCATGCTATGACCCCCTACAGTAAAAAGAATGAGAAACAAATAGTTACTGCATAGTCATCTATTTACTAGGTACTTCAAAAGCACATGACCTTTGGCCTGAAAAAAAAAAAAACTACATACATGCTTTCATCAGCAAAGAAACAGCACAGCCTTGCAGAATAAGGTCAGTCCCATGTGAAGACAAAAAACATTTTTGACGAAGATCTGCTCGGAATGCTTCCAAAAGAAATAATCTAAACACCGAGCTCAACAAAAAAACTGTAAATGTTATGTAGGTGGGAGTAAGGCCTTTATCATAAGGTTTCATGACTCATGATTACCTTCACACTGGAATGTTCAGCTGTGTGCTCTTTATAATAGGGAACTAGAAGGCCCTGGAATTTGTCACTAGATACCTCATAGGAACACGTGTTGACTCAGATGCTTTGCTTGACTGTTTACATGTGCAAAGTTGCAACACCAGAGAGTCTGTACACTTTTTTTTTGTACTTCCCAAATATGTTAGATGACTGTTTGACCTCCAGTGTATCTGTCTCCATTACTGCATGGGACTCTGTTCAATGATTACCACAAAAGTGAGCACAAGGCTGAAAGTTCTCATGTGAGTCCACATGCTGGAGTGCACAAGAAACATGAACGCACATATTCTTCTACTTATTTTTTCTACTTTTTGAGTGTGTTTTAGAGACAAAAACTATATTTTTGGTGTTAGAAAATGAAGTAAAACTGGTTCTGTATTTCAGGAATATCAGTCTTCATCAGTCCAAAAAGGAAAGGCACTACACTGACTTGTGAAACTACAATCATCTGTCTTTGTAACTTGATTGAACTGAAAGCCACTCTGGATAAAAGTATATGTCAATTTGTGCTAAGTACACTTATCAGAGGCACACTTGGAAGTTATTCACACCATGACTCACTAGTAGAATATCTAGCTAACAGAAATAAATATGACACACAAGTGTCAGGTGTGGTTAAATTGCACCAAGAGTTAGGTCATGTTGGTGAACATGTAATTTCTAAATCATTAAATATGCTCCACATTCCAAACAGCAGTGGAGCTTTCAGAAAGATGGCTGGGGTTCTCTAGGTCAGCAGAGTTAAGTGACTTTTCATTGTGCGATGACAGTGGTCATGCCACACTAGCTTCACTTTAAAATTAAGTTCTTATTTGACTTTAATGACACCTGTAGGGATACTATCAGTTAAATGCCTACTCTGCAATGAATCATAACCTGTGACAAAATGCAGATGTTTACTAATAGCTCTAACAATTTCACTGTCTAAAAATGATGCAGTAAAATATAATGCAAAGCTTGAGAGTATGTTACTTTTTCAAGAAAGGTATGTGCTTCAGTGAACCCAAACTGCCTAGTCTATATCTGTTACATTTTTTACAGACCATTTTAATTCATACAAGTAACATTCATCGTAAATGTATGCATGCGATATTGTAAATAATTCTTGGTTCTTGGATAGAATACCACTATTACGAGTGATATATTTCATATAGAAACTGTTGAAATTGGTAACATGTCTTTGCAACGGAGATATGAAGATTTGTTATGGTCCTACCTGCAGTGTCCCATATGGATATGTTATAAGGTCCCCACTGTTTTAAAAAGAAAGCCCCTCCGACTGTGCTGACCGTGTCCTTGAATTTCCTCTCTGTGTACCTGTGGAGCAGAGATGTTTTACCAACGTTCATGTCGCCCAGAATTACAACTTTCACGTCGGGTTTCTTCATCCTCGTAGATCGGTGCACACTTTTCAGCACACTGCACTGATCCTCCTCAAGGGGCGAGTTACAACATTAAATCCCATTTAAACATCCTTGATGCGGGAAAAAAACAACACGGAGCAGGGACCCCTCTGTCTTGCATGTGTATCACGAAACATCATTGTGTTCTTTGTTTGTTATTATTATTATTATTTATTCTCTGCCTTCTCTAGTAGATCAGCTTCCAGAAAAATGCAAATCCTCCAAACTTCCCGTCTTTGTGTTGATCTGCCTCGGTGAAGTTCAACTCTGAAGCTGACGACGCAGGAAATCCTGCGAAGAAGGCGGTGCCTTGTGGAATATGTGCGTGCTTAACTAGGCTAAACCCCCTTGTTTAATACAGTCCTTTTCACTTAATTTTTATTGTTTAGCGCTTTCTACAATCGTTGTCACTTATCAGCTTTACAGAATCCATGTCTGAATCCTTGGTAAATATGGAGGGAGTTATTCGAAAAAGAACTCCCTAAAGATGAAGGAAGAAATCTCAGGAGGAAGACTCCAATGGGAACCCATCCTCCTCTTGCCGACCTGAAAATAGAGTCTCTGTGGAGATCATTTACAATAGAAGGCCTTCGTGCACATACGTAACCACTGTTATGATTGTCGTCTATGGCTAACAAAGTGAGTTAGCCATAAAAACTACCTCCACTGATTCTTAACTCCACCTCCTCACTCAAACTCCAATAAAATTACCTTTACTCCCGCGAAAAAAACTCTTTTGACTCTTAATTGTTCCTCCTCTCAAAACTCAACAAAACTACCACTACGGAAATGTTTCTCTTCACAAAACGCAACAAAATCTCTTTGTGAGAGAAGGTACTTTTAAGAGTCAGTGGGCGTAGCTTTTGGAGTTTGTGTAACCCAGACAGCACATATCAGAAAAAGATGATCTTCAATGTTGATCCACCATTGATCTTGCTCGTTGAAATGGGCATCTATACAGCCCTGAAAAATTAACCATTTATGGATGGATTTAATATTGTTTCACTACTTGTTTGGCAAAGCTGCTTTCAATGTCGGACATTTTCAGTAATACTGAAATGTTGATTCAGCATCTTGTTTTCAATGTTAGTCATATCATTGTTGAATTAAGGTTTTTGTTATCATCAAATGTTCAATTTTGAAAATCTGACCAAAAAGAGTTTGTTTCAACATTCACAATTCAACACTGATCATTAATCGATGTATTTAACCATAATTCAATGTTGAATCAATAACATGGTGTTAGCTGGGCAGGAAGAACAGTTAAGTGTCAGAAGAGGTCGTTTTGTTGGAGTTTGTGTAACGACTTACAGTTAAGACTCAGAGATCATTTTTGCTGGAGTTTGTGTTGGTATGAACAGTTAAAGAGTCTGTAGAGTCAGTAGAGGACGTTTTTGCTGAAGTATGTGGAGCCAGATGTAGTTTTTGTTGGAGTCTGAATGAAGAGGTACGTATAGTCAGTAGAGGTGTTTTTTGTTGGAGTCTGACTGAGGAGGAATTGAGACTCAACAAGAACAACACCCGCCTTATCTTGCCTCGTATGTTTACTTCTCTGAAGTAGGTCGAATCGTTCAGCTATTATCACAGCAACTGCGCCTGCTGTGTGAAGTGAGCGAGTCCGACCCACACGGAAAGTCCACGAGACTGTCACGGAACCGCTTTCCTCTGTGACGCATGTGTCTCCTTGGCCTCGGATTGGCCGGCGCGTTCTGAAGCCAGAGCTCTCCAGTGAAGCGGCGCTCCTCTCCCAGCTCTCCCAACATTCAACCTGATGCCACCACAGCTGTTAACACGTGCGGTCTGCTTTCTCGCCGAGTCTCTACACAGTCGGTGCACTGGTAAGGTTTCCCTCCAGTGTGTATGCGCTGGTGTTTCTG
>JBBMFX010000002.1:8914507-8926092 GCA_037832545.1 Rhabdalestes septentrionalis | reverse complement strand
AGGTACACACAGACACACGCAGAAACACACATAGACATGCACATGCACACGCACGCACACACACACACACACACACAAAGGACTGTCCTGTAGAGTAGCACCACATATGGGTCACATCTTCCATGCCTGTGAACCCTATGGGAAGCCCTTTTGGAATGTGTGGTGGCCTGTGCAATGACAAACTGCAAGAAAAAATCTTTTTTTTTTTGACTGGATCGAATGTGTCGCAAGCATGTGTTTTGGAGTGTATGTTTAATTCTGTCACATACACTTAAAATTTGGTTAGATTTGAACCTCTCCGAGTATTTCTTTAAAAAATCTTTAACTTGAATTTAAGGATATCTATGTAAGGTAAGGTCTTATTGCTCAGACAAAGTATAGTCATGAACATTTGATTTCTAATTCCTTCTTTGTAAGGAGGCACTGAAAAGGGGATTCTGGTTTGATGTTGATGTCTGATGTAATTTATCTACTGATGCCAGTACCTAAGCATTCGTGCAATTGTGAAATTGGGACTGCGTCCACTTGGATTAGCATCAAAGATAAATTATCATTTATTATTATTGGTTTACAAATTCAGTTAAATGACTGACAGCAATTTCATCATAGTAGCCCAGTGCCACTTATATGCTTTTAACAATAAACACATTCAATTTCGGTTCAAAATTCCAGCCAAATCTGACCATCTGTCCATTACTGAAATATTTTTAAAGTGTCTGCTGACATGAAAGTTATTTGGTGCATCTAAACTCTACAGTTGGTCACTACTTTTGAGCGTTATTATAATTTTAGACCAAAAGGGCCTCAGTTGTATACCGGCCCTTCTGCTACATTCTGCTATATTCTGCTAAAAGTTACTCCACGTCATTTTTAGAGCTGCTACCTTTGTATTTCAACTCAAGCTGTTTTTTGGTTCTTATGCATTTACTTCAGTCTTTATTTCATTAAAGAACGGTGCATCAGTATAAGTTTGTTTACTCCACCCAGCTCTGTATGTAACCATTGGTTTGCTTATTTTTGTGAGGATCATGGTTCAGTGAATTGCCTAATTTTTCCGTGTCACTGTCTTTTATTGTCTTTTAGATGATAATGTGGAGATGAACGTCCCTGATAAGAAACAGCGTTCACCGGTAAGATGTTACATTGATCTCACTGTGGAAAATTGAAGGGACTTTAACAGATTAACAGAGTAGAATCAGCAGCTTGACAGCATGAAGTACCCTTATTCAGCCACAACTAAATGAGTAAATTGAACACATGACAGAGGAATGAAATCATGAGACTTGACTCCTTGTATACCAGCATGATATTTGTTTTATTATCAAGCTGTTTTATTAATCATTCATCTGACAGATAGTAAACTTTCTTTGCATGTTCATTTTCACTGATGCAGGAATCTGTGTTTAAGGAATTGTGTCTAAAAACAAACATGTGTGCTTCTAGAAAATATGTGGGACCAACTACCCAGTTAGCATCGCCTTCATTGTAGTCAATGAGTTCTGCGAGAGATTCTCCTACTATGGCATGAAAGGTAATGAAGCACCACAAATGCTCTGAATGTCCAAATTCCAGAAATGCTAACAGTTACTATAATTTTCACCTGTGGTCATTCAGACAGAGAGGATTCGGGCCCCCCTTACCCAGCCTGAAAGACTGTCTTATTCTGCATTACTGCAAAATTGATAACTAAACAATATATTTATAATTAAACATCCATCTAAACTCTGTTCCAATACAGTGATGCAAGTGATATTTATGAGGGAAAAAAGCACAAATCCACATGTTTACATTTTGCAGATAATACATAAAAAACATACAAAGAAAAATGTTTTTACATGCAAGAAATAATGTGTTTCTTCTTCCTATAGCGGTGCTCACACTCTACTTCATCCACTACCTCCACTGGACTAAAAACCTCTCCACTGCTGTGTACCATGCATTCTCTGGCCTGTGCTATTTTACGCCCATAATAGGGGCCATCATAGCAGACTCTTGGTTGGGAAAGTTCAAGTAAGTTATGATGGTGTAGGACTCCTCAGTCCACGTTTGGACACACTGATTAGAAAAATGTATTTTACGCAACACATTTTGATCCTAAGACGTGAAGGCACAATTTTTGAAAATGTTACAATTTATTTTCAAAACAAAATTGGTTTTCAGCAACAAAATGTTTTAAAAAATCTCAACAAAAATCTCTCTGGGCCTATCAGTCATTTAACACTTATAAAACAAAGTGTTGGGTAAAATTGATCACTGAATTTATCTTTGTGTTCTATTCATAGAACCATTATCTATCTGTCCATCATCTATGTCATTGGTCATGTGGTAAAGTCTGTTGGGGCCATTCCAGACGTGGGAGACAGCTCTGTGCACATGTGAGTTGAGTGTGTATGTATGTGTGTGAATTGTATTAAGTGTGTTTTGTATCATATGAGTGTTGAATTGGTGTTTGATAAAATATCTTGTTTCGTTACAGAGGTCTGTCCATGTTTGGCCTGATCCTGATTGCGTTTGGGACAGGAGGAATCAAGCCTTGTGTTTCTGCCTTTGGTGGAGATCAGTTTGAGGAAGAACATGTGAGAAAATCATGATTTTCCTGTTAATACTGCAGTCATGATCACAGTAAAAGTCATATGAATTCATACTTAACTAGAAACATCATAGGTTTACTTCATTGCTTCAAAATGGATAATTATATATAGAAAGTGAGTGAGTCAGTTCCTCTGTTGAAGTCTTCTTAATGCCACAAATGTAACTGCAAAAAAATAGGCTTTCCTACTAATGTTGTTTTTATAATCAGTACTTATATTTTTCCAGACTGAAGAAAGAAGAAAGTTCTTCTCTATCTTCTACATGTCAATCAATGCTGGAAGTGTACTGTCCACTATCATCACACCCATTCTCAGAGGTTAATAGCATTGTCTATACTGCGTTGAAGCTTAAATGAGATTTTAAATCCGTGATAAAGGTTTGTCTTTCTCATTACATATTAAACTCCTATGCCATATTTCTGCACAGGTGATGTTCAGTGTTTTGGGGGTGACTGCTATGCTCTGGCATTTGGGGTCCCTGCAGCTTTAATGGTCATCGCTCTTGGTAGGTGCCTGTTTCATATCAAAGTCATACAGCTTCTGAGAGCTGCACTACTGATGGAAAACAGTTAAACACAAGTGTCACATTGTGCTCGGCCGCCTCCATAGTCAGCCCACGGCCTCTGACTGAAAAGTAAATATGTTTGGACAGGCTGTGAACCGTAAAACCCAAACAGATCAGGAGGAGTGAGATTTAGCCTCACTCAGCACTATGGACAGTGTCCCCATTTCTCAGGTAAACTACTCTAAAACAACAATCTCATAAAGCCTGGGCAGTCTGGGTCTGAATGTAAAGAGCAATTCAAAGGTACCTCAAGGTTTTTTGCATTTGTCTATATTGTGAGTTGCATTTGGAATGTCTAAAGCCCTGGATATAAAAGCTTTTTCAATGAAGTTAAGGAATCGTACTGTGATTTCCTCACTGAAATGAGGTTATATACATGGTGCAGGTCCTAACGAGGCACACAGGATGTTACTAGTGCAGTGAGTATTAAGTTGCAATTAAAAGAATTTGATCACCACTTTTAAACTGAGACGGCATACAAATTATTGTGTAATCTAGATTATGCTGCAATGGTTATATAATCTTTAAAGTGCTGAAAAGGGTTCTTTGGGCAATGCCATTGAAGATTCAAAGGAGATTTGTAAATGAGAAGAACCTAAACATAATGCAAATGTTCTATTTAGGGGCTCTATTAGGGGCTTTATGTAATATTCACACTAATAATGAAAAGTGATCAATGTTTCTTTTGGGGATTCAAACCTGGTTCTTCGATGGCATTCTAAAGGAGCCCTATGTGGTACTTTTTGTAATGAGTTTAGTGGAACTATGTGCAATGAAATAGTGTCTGACTTTACCGACCTTTCTCATAAGTGACCTCATTTTGACCAAAAGGGCAATTGTAAGCTGTAAATTAACCTTTCAGTACAGCAATGGTGTGAAGGTGTGAAAAGTTGAAGGACGGTCTTTCAGGAAATTTAGAGTAGATGTAAATAAGTGCCCATTCTATGGACTTCAAGGGCATTCCAGCCTATAGGAGTTTAATATGTTATTTATCATGTAATGCGGTATTCTGTTGTGCATCACAGTGTTCATGATTTTGTATTGCTTTAAAAATTTTGTCCATCAACGTTCTACGACTGCAATAGCCAAAAATTGCGCAACCACTGAGGATACTCTTGGTGTCAACCCATCCTGACTGATCATCTAGATATGTAGCTGTAGTTATGTTTTTTAGGCCAAATAGACACTTTAAGTGTCACACACTAACACTGGTATTCAGTTAGTTAAATTAATAAAATTGTTTCTCTTTGTTTAGTGGTTTTCATTGCTGGCAGTGGACTTTATAAAAAGACTCCACCTCAGGGAAACGTCCTCTTAAATGTCTGCAAATGCATTGGGGTAAGAAACCTCTAACTGTTTCATACCAATTCTTGGTGGATGAAACAATGAATAACAAAATAATTAAAAGGGCAAGTTCAATTGTTCACTTTCCTTTGAACTGCTCAGTTCGCCATAGACAATCGGTGGAGGAGTCCCAAGAACAGCTCAAAGCGGGAGCACTGGCTAGACTGGGCAGAGGAGAAGTATTCGGTATGAATAAAGCAATTACAACTTCGTCAACTTCAGTTAGATAATGAGTTACAAATGATGTACTTAAGTGTTACAAGGCCTTCTTTCCTTCCAGAAACGTCTCATTCAGGAGATCAAAATGGTGATGAGGGTGCTTGTTCTCTACATTCCATTACCTATGTTTTGGGCTCTCTTTGATCAACAGGTAATACTTTCACTCCTGACTCACATAATACTATTGTGTACATTACAATCATTAATTTGATGTTATTTTTTTTGTTTTTGAAAAATTTTGACACAAAGGCCCTGCTTTTACAGTAGACAGATATCAGCTGTAAAAGACGTTCTAAAGAAATACGTGTCAATGTGGGTTGATTTGAACAGGACTAAATTGTAGAGGACATTTAGAAAACCAAAATAACCAGTTCTCAATTCTGTTTTGTGACAGGGTTCTCGCTGGACACTCCAGGCCACCAGGATGAACATGGATTTCGTAAGTCTGCTATACTTCCCCTTGGACGAGTTTAGAATACTGTGGTAATCTGATATTCTTTGCCTGGAAGCGAGACATTCATTCAGTTCTGACACAATCATTTACGTAGTCCTAAGAAGACATTCAGATTAGTGTCATGCCATAACGTCCCTTTGTGGGTTTTTTGTGCAACAACATGACAACATGTTATTAAATGACGATGTCATATTCCACTATGATATAGTGAGGCTATTTTTGTTCAGGAATGAATGAATGATTGCACTTACTGTAGAGGCTCAGTCTTTTCTTGTGTACGAAAACCATAAATTGACGTCATCTCGACCACCACAAAAGTGTGACACCATCTGAATGATGGAATGACAAGTGATGAAGAGTCATGCTCCACATTAGTCAGTAGCCGGTTTGTAAACATAGGACTGTCATGTCCCACGACTGGAAAGAGGAAAGAAGAGATCTGGGTGGCTGCCTTATTTTTTAAGGAATTAGACAGAGTAAAGACAAACTTATTATTAGATACTGCATTTGCAAATTCTATTATATTCAACACACACAATTACATTCAGACTTTTTGGTTTACAGTCCCCTTCGTGCCACAGCACCCCCTGCCACGTACACAACAGAGCCGCTTTTTCCATAACTATGGCTTTTCATACATAACTTATTAAGTGGGTACTGGATGCCTGTGTATTCTGAGTAGTTGGCATGCATACTCATTGTTTGTTATATTCATCATTTTGGAACTAGTACAGCTTTTTAGATGTGGCCAAAGCAGATTTAACAAAACTTTGGGAAATTTACTGACGACCTGCAGTCTCCCGTTTGAGAACCAATGACATGAGATCAAGCATATTCAGAAGATTGATTTCTACAGAGCTAGTTTTTCACCTAAATGAATTTTTACCACTTTGGACATTAATCTATTTAATAATAATAATCCCCTTTTGTGTTTTACAGGGTGGAGGGTTTGTGGTAAAGCCTGACCAAATGCAGGTACGACCTACACCTGCTCACATATGCAGAAATCTTCCCTTGTGTTGTTGCACAGTTATAGCTTACTGATATCTCACTTTTTATGGTAGATGTTACTGAGAAATTATCAGAAACTTGAGCAACAAAATTTACTGTCATTTCATAAGCAATATATTTTTATGATTTTCAGATCATGGTGTTTATTGAGCCCTGTGTGTGTATGTGTGTGTGTGTGTGTGTGTGTTCTCATTTTCCATTCACGTGGTTAAGATGCTGAACGCTTTGCTGATTCTGGTGTTCATCCCTATCTTTGACATGGGTGTGTACCCTCTCGTTGGCCTCTGTCGGATCAAGCTCACGTAAGTGCAGCCAGGAGTTACATGTCCTTGTGGAATGTGAAAACACAATAAAGTTTTAACAGCTTTCGAAGTACAGAAAACTTGTCTAGGAGTGTGACTTCTTCAGTGTCACTGGTTATATAACGTGTTCTGTAAATTATGAGGTTCTTACAGAGCCAGTCCGCACATTCCATAATGTCCTTCACCCTCAACATGTATGAGCATGCATATCATCTAGAGGTTTTATATGCTGTTCTAATATAGTTATTCATTATCACTTTTGGGCTAAAAACATTGTTAGTGTTTCTAGAAGCACACACACACACACACACACACACACACACACACACACACACACACACACACACACAGAGTAAACTCCAATTCTGTTTGGATTTACCAGTTTACCTTACCTGGGTAGAAACTTTTTTGCAACAGTTTTAATTTTGTTACATATTTTTGATTCATTTGAACTGTACTTTGACCACTTTGAACATGCACACACTAAATACCAAACCTGACGCTTTGATGGGCATGCTTTAGATTGTATGCATCTAATAATGCAATTTGATAGATAATTATGGATATTTATAGAGTTATTGCCCTTTTTTAGAGCTTTGGATCAAAGATGTTTTGATTTGCACATTTTTGTACCTTTTTGTAACTTGTTTCATCACAATCCTGGATAAATGAAGTGTTTTGGGTTGGATGTGAATGTAAAATGACATTATTCAAATTACATCCATTTTTGGTGTTGCATTAAAATCCATTCAGTCATTTATTTTCCATAACCGCTTAATCATTACTAAGGTCATGAGTACCCGGAGCCTATCCCGGGGCCAATGGGTGCGAAGCAGCGCTCACCCTGGGTGAAAATTCTTTTTTTTTTTTTTACAAATCAATTTTATTTGATAAAAAATACATTTAGACTTTGTTTCAAATCCAACATTTAAATATCTTTAAAATGCTTCAATATATGAATCACCTCATCATTAGTGGTGCTGAAAGCCATCATCTAACAATCTAACACCATCTTCCTAATATTTGGATGAGTGTTGATTGATAAGAATGAATGTTAGATGTGTTGTAGAATCTAGATTGCAGTGCCTTCTATATATGTTTATAACCTACAATGTGGTGAAACATCATCTGCCTCTTGCACTTTCAGACCTCTGAGGAAGATGGCAACAGGAATGATACTCGCTGCACTTGCTTTCTGCGCTGCAACCGTAGTGGAAATCAATGTCATTGTACGTATACCCGCCAAATTCTTCGATTACCCCGCACATCATGTAACATCAAAATAAATGTCTGCCTTTTAAACTGACAGGACTAAAAGAGCATTGTGTTTCCTGTCACAGAAAACTGTTGTAGAAGTTCCACCAGCCAAAGAAAGCATTTTACAAGTTATAAACCTTGCCGATGGAGACATCTCTGCGCAAATTCCAGGATACACTGTCTTCCCTGATCCAATAAAATCATATGAAGTGAGTCAAAGTCAAGTTTTTTGTCTTATTGTGTACATTTATTAAAATTGGTTTAGTCAGTATTTTCTTATTTAACTTTTGATAGACTGGATCAGACAAGGGCCTGTGCCTGAAAGGTTTGGCTTTAGTAATAATCTCAGACTGTGTAATATCCGTTTTTTCCTGCCATTAATGTTTCTTCAGATTTCATTGTAGCCTGTGTCATTCAGATTCAGTTATTTAATGTGAAATGGTTACTTATAGAAAAATTACTTACTGTAACCAGAGTTCATGATATCTAAAAAAAAAAAGGCTATTTTATCTAAACACCAATATAAATAAACTCACGTCTTCCACAATTTTATATACATATATAAATGGAAAAGCACATTACATATGTATTTTTATCCACACTAAATGGATAAAAATACATACATGCATTTATCTTGGATCTGAGTATAAATTAGCTTTCTGTGAATTAACTGTTAAACCCCTCGGATGTCTGGGGCCACCGTGAACAGGTTTGTCCGTTCTGTGGAACTGAACCTGTTACATGGCCCAGCTTCTGTGTAAGCCTGTTTTTACGTCTTAACCGTTGAACAATGCAGCGATTTTTAAAAATGAAAATCGTCTTTAAATGTGGGTTATTTCACGACAGTCATTTTTATGTTATCAGGATCCTTCAGGATACAGACGTCTTCAACTTGAAGAGGCCAACTTCATCACCACAATCGATGTCACACACAACGGAGGGATTCACAAATGTCAGCTCAACCTCACTGAGCACAAAGCTTACAGTCTCATCATATATGGTGGGATCACATGCCAACAGGTGAGTTGTCCTGCCAGCAGTATGTCCTCTAAGATCTAGGAATTACATGAGAATCACTACATTCATTTCTTATTTTAGTGAAGATCTCTCATATTTTAGGTTGCGTTGTCATTACTGTGTCCTGTTTTACTATTTATTGTCACTCTAATACAGGTGGAAGACAACTTCACAAAATCTGATACTGGAAAGGCATTCGTGAGGTGAGATCTGACTTCACCGAATAATCATATTTTGCTGGAATGATTTTTCTTGTTTTTGCCCTGTCTTTAGTCAAATTTAAATGTAGCGTAGTTATCATTCAGCCTTGAACAGCGTGACTTGGATTCTTATTCCTTGCACTACACTGCAGAAATGTTTAACCTATTTGTTTCTCCAGATTTATTAATACACGCACAGACACTATGAACATAAGCCTAGGTGAAGACGTCCAAGTACCAGGCACATATGGAGTATATTCGGGCTTAGAAATTGAAAGAGGACAGTAAGTACTTTATTTCACAATAATATTTGCACTTAAATACCTGTGACCTAATAACATTGCTTAGCTAGCATTCAGATAAATCAGGACACATTCTGTCTTTGTGCACAAGGTGGTGCAACTGGGCTATAAGTTATGATTATGTTTATATTGTGGTAAAAGCTGGCTCAGGGCTCTGGGGTACTGCTTTATCAATATTACTTCTTACCGATTTAACACACAGTTTTTTTCTTTGCAGATACATGGCCGTTGAGTGCGTGTCTAACATGTCAAAAAAATATTACGTGGATCTGGGACTGCTTGACTTCGGCGGCTACTACACATTCATCCTCGGAGGGGTAAATATTTTCACTTAGTGCTCCCTGTGTGGTTAATGTTCCACTGCAAAACCAGTGGGTACAATAAGGTCATTAGTTTTTAAGTAAAAGTTTTCTGTTAATGTTTCCAAAGAACGTTTTATGCTAAAGATCAATCTTAACCACAAGCTTTGGCAGAAGTGTTTACAAAAGGACTCATCGATTCCAGTCCCGAAAGACCAGGGTCCAACACAGCCTAAACACTATGATCAGTTAATTAGTAGGTTTTAGTGATTGTGTTTGAGCAGAGAATTAACATAGATCCTGGACTCTGGCCCTCCACTGAGCCCTGATTTAGAAGTTAAAGGATAGAAATAGCTCTTATCGCACAGTTACATGTTAATAGAAACTGCATTCGGCACTGCGCTGGTTTTACAGTATCACTATCCACAAAGGGGGCCTTGGACAAAAAATGTTTGAGAATTGCAGCTTAGTAGTCTTAAGATGTAATTCTTTATTGTCCTTTTTAGTTAGTTATCCACAGAGAAGGGTCAAAAACACAGTAAAAAAACATGCTGCGCTGGCTTTTACTTAATCTATTAACAAGGAGCAAAGACTAAACAGAGAAAATGCTCAAAGTAATGCGAGGGGTTTACCACCTGCCTGTTCTTTTTATACAGAACGCAGAAAGCCTAACATCCCACAAGATGGTGGATGTGGAACCCAATCACTTCCACATTGCCTGGCAGATTCCCCAGTATGTCCTTCTTACAGCTGGAGAGGTCATGTTTTCTATCACTGGTCTGGAGTTCTCATACTCACAGGTAGGTCAGTCAACCAGGATTCAGTTGTTAAGTTCCATTACCTTCAGATTCTAATGCCAGTTCTCCTGCTCTTAGGCCCCAGCCAGTATGAAGTCTGTGCTGCAGGCAGGGTGGCTGCTGACTGTAGCTTTTGGAAATGTCATTGTGCTGATTGTGGCAGAAGGAGCTGGGCTGGAACAGGTAAGCTATGCAAAAGGTTATTTTTTTATATTATTTACATTATTGTTTACTTTATTAATATTATAACAAGTTTGTACATTTTTACCTTTTATTATTAGTCATCTCTATTGTGTATTCACTTCATTCTCTCCCACCACCTGGTGTCAACCAGAGGAGGATGGCTTCCCCTTTTGAGTTTTGGTTTCTCCCAAGGTTTCTTTCAGGAGATTTTCCTCACATTTGTTTACTTTGGCGTGCTCAGATCCAAATTCCATAAAGCTGCTTAGCGACAATGTCAGTTGTGCAAAGTGTTATATGAATACAACTGAATTAAATTGGATTTATGATGCCTAGTTTGAGATGAATAAAACAAAGTAAAGAAATCTGCTGGGCACATCTGAAAAGACTGTTCAGGGTGTTCAGGAAACAGCAATGTGGTAAAGGACAAATCAGTTGCCTGAATGTAATTAGACATATTAAGACTTCTAACTGAATGTTTTGTCCTCTACAGTGGACAGAGTTTGTGCTCTTTGCTGGTTTGCTGGTTGCTGTCAGCATCATATTCTCCATCATGGCTCATTTCTACACCTACGTGGACCCTGACCAGCTTGACAAACACTTTAATGATGAAGGCAACATGGATGACTTAAAGAAAGACAAGGAAAAAGAGGGCATGAACATGAAAGATATCCCAAATGCCACCAAGATGTAGCAAAACCACTCACGGCTCTTTTCAAGATGCATTAAATCAAAGCTAAGCTAATCATAACAGATAGAGAAACTGGACTTTTGTTCACTTGACTTTTTTGGTAACTGCATTTGGCCATTCAAGGGCTGTGAAATAATACAGAGTTGATCTCTGTTACTCAGGAGTGACACTGCAGCTTAAGCAACAGAACAAAAAATAATGTTGGAGAAACATTTTCTAGACTTGCATAATTTTTATGGATGCTTTTATATTTGAATGTTTATAAATACATATCGACTAAGGCCCGGTTTCTCGAAAGTCTCTTAACGCTAAGTAGGTCTTAATTTCACCTTAAACTCTCTCTTAACTTTATGGGC
>JBBMFX010000002.1:8879883-8899028 GCA_037832545.1 Rhabdalestes septentrionalis | reverse complement strand
ATATATACACACCCTTACAAAATGTTGATTGCTTACCAACTAAAATTGTAAACTGCAGAATGTTATATATATAAACATTCAGCAGTTTACAATTTTAGTTGGCAAGCAATCAACATTTTGTAAGGGTGTGTAATACGATCCCCATTTGCTAGTTTAAACAAGCTGTAATCTGTAGCTCTTACCATTCTCTTTGCTCCTTTTGCCAATACGAAAACATACAGACTTCTTCTCTAAACAAAGAGTCAAATACTCCAGAGTCCAGTCCCGTCCTGGCCAGTTGTCAGTCATGTTGAGGAATATGGCAGGTTTATGCAGAAACTGGATGATCCTCCGTGCCTCATCTGGGCTGAAGGGTTTAGTGGTCATAACTGCAGAGATCACTGTTGAGCACAAAGAGAAGAAATATTTTTCACAATATTACTAAATCTACTAAATAAAACTAAACAGAATGAATGCAAATCAATAAAAATAAACGTATAATCCTGAGTTAGCACTAATCATAACATCTAAAATCTGAGATTTCTTTCATCACACAAAAACACTTTTAAATCACATAATGCATGACGCCATGTAAAACATGGCTGAACTGCTGCATTCAGGGATTAGTTTCAGGAACATTAAAGCTACAACTATAATACAGCTTTTACCCCCACATCTGTCACTGCACTAAAGTCTGGACTATGACGTATGTACATACTGACCAAACACTGGTGCTATTTTCCAGCCGGGCATTACAACCGTTCACCTATTTGTGCATTAAAATTCGTATTTTATTGATTTACTTATTTACACTAGTTTTTAACTGCTATTTCAACATTTTAAATAGTACTGAAGGAGAGGTCATTTTATTATCCTTGTACAATGACACTGATGCAAGCATCCTGACATTCCAAATCCTCTGATTAAGGGCATCATAACTATTCAACAATATAGAAGAAAAAATAGAATTACGATTGAGAATTACAATTTTCTTACTGTTTTATAGTCAGTTTAGGGTTGAGTCAGTTATACTACTTCTCATGGTTTGAGCTAGGCCCTTACTTACTAGGCCATTACAGTACATTTTAAATCTTCAGCGAGACATTTTGGACAATGCCATGCTTCCATTTTTATTTATTCCAGCATGACTGTGACCCAGTGCACAAAGCAATCGCCACAAAGACATGGCTGGATGAATTCGGTGTCGAGGAACTTGATTTGTCCGCACAAAGCCCTGACATCAACCCCACCCAACACCTTTGGGATGAACTGGAACGAAGATTGCGAGACAGTTTTTTTAATCCAACATTAATATTTGACATTATTAGTGCCCCTACAGAATGAATAGCCACACATTTTCCAATAGAAACTTTTCAAACTCGTAAGGAAAACCTACCGAATGAGTGCAAGCGGTTATGGCTACAAATGGCTGGACCAATTCCTTATTATTTGATTGTAATTTCATTAAAGTCCCTGCTGGTGGGATGCTAGACGTCCGAATACTTTTACCCGTGTAGTGTAGGTCTGATTTACTTTCTCACCTTTTACTCAACGACAATTTACGTTTATAATAAAGACGAGACTAAGTAATAATAACGATTATTAAAACATCAGAGGGTAGCAACTACACTTTTGAGTCCAGTTATGGTACCAGAATAAGTAAAGGTTCATGTTTCTCGGTTGTAAACAAACTCACGTGAGCGGTAGAGATGTGTTTTTTATGAGAAAGAGAAGGAAGTGAAACTACAGCCATTTTGGCTCTGTGTAAGTCCCCGAGTCTCCTTCACTATAAAAGAAGAACGATCCGAAATGGCGACAGGAGCGCCTCAGTTTTCAGGTCGGTGGCGCGCATGCGTGCTGAAGTTTGAACCGCGTTCCTGTTGACAGCGGCTGGTGTTGTTTCCTCTCTGTATCCTGCTGTATGATTCTTATTGGGTCGTGTAGGAGACTTAAAACAATCACAGAAGAAAGAAGAAACACGTCGTGTCTATGGGGGCCGTGGAGAGCACGGAAGGGGAGAGGGACCACCTTCTTCCCCCGACTCAGCCGGAGGAGACTCTCAGCCCCCGACCCCTGAATGGCAGGGTCTACGGCAGGAGATGGGTGGTTCTCACCCTTTTCTCTGTGCTGAGTTTCTTGCAAGGGATGGTCTGGAACACGTGGGGTCCGATACAGAACTATGCTAAGAATGCCTTCGACTTCTCCTCGACTGACATCGCCGTCCTGGTCATCTGGGGGCCGGTGGGCTTCTTCCCATGGCTGCTGTTTGTGTGGCTGATGGATAAGAAAGGTGAAGTGTTTCTGTGTCTTTACAAACCAGGACCCTAGTTTGCACTAGTAACGCCAGGGCAGTAGTGGTTAAGGAGATGCCCCTGCGATCAGAATGTCGAGGGTTCGAATCTAGGGACTGCTAGTGGCACCACTGAGGTAGCCATTAGTAAGGAACCGTCCCCAAACACTGCTCCCTTGGTTCCCCCATTGGTGGCTACTGTTTGTGTGGCTGTTGGATAAGAAAGACTAACTGTCTGTTTCTTTACTGATTGGGACCATCCCTTTGGTAGTTTTCTCGCCTCGTCTATGATAGTTTTCTCTGTAGTTGCCCCTGCGATTAGAATATCATGGGTTTGAAATCCCAATACTGCTCTGCTGTGCTGTTATGTGTTCACATACAACAAATACACTTAATTTACTCACTTTACTTAACTATAAAGGGTCACTTTACATTACAGAGAATTGGAGGAGAGGAGGTTGCTTGTAAGTTGATTAAAACTTTTCACAAGACAATATTTCACTTAACAAGACAAGTATGTACAAAATCACACTCGAGACACTTCACTCTCTTCGGCGGCTTGTGTTCACAGGTGTACTCCAAAATCTCCTCCTACACTTTCCAACTTTTACCCAAACCAGATCTTTATGATTCAAAAAATTCCTCAGCCTCTCAGAGCAGTGTAATAAGGCATGCTTGATGCTGTTTATTCACAAACATTTTGTTATGATGTATTTTACTTGCGAAATCCCCAGGAAAAAATCAATCTAGGCAATACAGCAACACTTCAGTGGACTTATCAGTGCTGACTGTGGTCTGACTGTGCCAAATTCCATGAGCATGTCTGAGAAGTTTTGGCCCTTTTTGTTTTGGACAGGCTAACATGGACTCATTTGGATGTCTCTTTAAATACATAATTTCATGGGATATTATAACTTGGAAATGGTAAACTACACAACACTGTTACATTATTAAAATAGTGATGTTAAGAGCAGTGTGTGTGCATGTGGAAGCTCTGTTTCATCCCATCAGAAATTAAATCAGGTGTGAAGCTGGTGGAATACAGCACAAAAATCTCCTATTCAAATGCTACTGCACTTTTCTTATTTTTTTACACAGTCACACTGCATAAAACTCCTTCTTCCCCACTGCCGTCAGACTCCTGAACAGCTGACCTACCTCATACTGTCATTTTGCACATTAGGTCACTTTGTATATTAAGCTCCTTTGCACATCCTTCTACTTCATAACTTTCTGCTCTTTCGCACATTCCTTCATTGTAATCGCACAATTGATATTTGTTTCACATCTGCACTCACTTAGTCATTACTTATCCTTTATTTTATTTATTTATTTTTCTTAATCTTCCTTTGTAATATTTATACATTTTAATGTTAGTCTTTCATCTTTAATTTGATCTTACTTTTACTTATTTACTTTTAACTCTGCATTTGTTTGTGGACAGCAAAAAAAGAATTTCATTGCACAGAGAAATGCAATTTCTTTTGTACACATGACAAACGATTTGAATCTTGAATCTTAAGTTCATAAAAGAATAGCAACCTGTGCATTTTACACACACACACAGTCCCACAAATTGGACAGAAAGAGGGGGAAAAGTAAAACAGCAGTCATACATTTGCTGACAGCTGCTGTGTCACTAAACAAGTTTAATGTAATCACATGACGGGGAATGTTAGTCATCTGATGTTGCTTTTCAAACGTCAGCTCTTCATACTCAGTATAAAAAGGTAGAGAACATTTGGTATGAGGAAAATGAAGAATGTGCAGGCTCATTTTTGCGAGTACACCTGGGAAGTAAGTCGCAAAAAAGAAATCGGGTCCACTGTCCCCGCAGAACATTACAATGTTCTCAGAACCCCCATCCCAATGTTGCTTCTTAGACCTTTAAATTCAGCTCAAAAAACTGAAAGGTTTTTTCAAAGAAGGGAAAGGTTTTTCCTCTCTTATTTAATTAATTGATTTTGTTCATGTATCCCAAAAATGTATTGGAATATCTTGTATTTGAACCCATACTCCCTTCACTCCCATGGCAGTCTGAAGAGATTTTCTCTCACCCCTGCCCTAAATGTTGTAAAATCTGATCCCCTAATGCATCTGAAAAATAGAATGCTTTCATTGTTAAAGTTTCTGTTTGATGTCCTCTTTTGAAGGGAGGTTTTAGAACTACATGTGTTTTTTTTCTTCTTTAGTGGAACTGCACATTATAGAGGAAACAACACCACAGAATGTCGGTTATGTTCTCTAGACCATGCAGAATGATGTGCTTTGTTATATCACAGAGCTGGAAATTTAAGGCAGAAATCATCATTAATCAGGTGTTTAGTTATGTAATGTTTGGGAGCTGTTTAGAGACAGTGCTTGTGAATGTAATGCGCAAATATGTTGCTGGTATACGCAGAGTGCACGAACTGAAAATTACTAAAATTCTTGAGAATCTTCTTTTAGTGTCTAGTCCTATTTATAGCTACAGACAGGGCTTGTCTTTACCCCAGTGTTAAGATTCTCCTCTTAAAAAATTCACAAGACATATTTTAGTGTTATTGGGTATCAAGCTGATAATTGTTTTTTATTATCTTAATTACGTTCCATTAGCACCCGCGAATAGTGGGAAAAAAATCCTGAAAATGCATATTTTCATGGTTTAAACCCTAAAGATGCCGCCAATACTGCTCCTAAAACACTTTAATTTAATTAAAATTCTGCTTTAGGAATGTTTGATGCATTCATGGCTGAGCTGTGGAGGCTCATTCAGTTCAGGTGTCTGATTGCCTTGGTAAGCCCAAAATACGGAGAATATCTGCAGTTTCCACCAAGAATTATTAGGTCAGTTCTCAGAAAAAATCAGTGAGAGAGTCATGACTGCTGAATGATCACATTTTGAGAGTGCTGCTTATAAGAATGATTTCAACGTGACCGTGCTTCTGAAGCTCTCTTTAGAAAATTACACACACCACCTGTTTTATCTGTTCACACCTGTGATTGTAAACACTGATCTTTATCACCCCTCTTTTTCTTTTCTTGAATCTTTCATGGATTTACGCTTTCTCTATCTTTTACCTACACATATTTCTGGCGAACAAAATATATTGTGTTGTAATTCATAGGAGCTATAATTGATGCAGAATATACATGGTGTGCAAAGTGAGAAATGACAAATGGTTTGGCTGTTGATTTTGTTTGGTAATACACAACAAATAGAACATGGCAAATATGTGACTAGAAATAAGAATGTGTACATGTAACTAACACATTAAACGTCGAGCAGGGGATGTGGTTAAAAAAAAAAGTCATGTCAGGTTAGTGTTTACATCCGTATACTGAAACAATGTTCCTCCAGGTCCATGGTACAACAGAAAGAACAAAAAATAAACACAAGGCAATATAAGTGCAGGGAGGACAGAGATGCAAAAAGAAAAGATTGTGGGATTTTAAAAAACACAAGATCAAATTGTACAATATTACACAAACAGGACAAAACAAAAAGCAGTAATAGTGCTAGTGGGGATAAATACAGTATGAATACACAAAAAATGCAATAAATAGTTATAATTGTAAAAATAGGAATGAAAAAAAAACCAAACAGGAGTAAAAAAATTGCCAAGGGTGGTTACTGTGAGTTTGATTATAAGGGAGTGTAAATTTTGTTTGTGGCACTAGTTTAGGAGAAGGAGACAATTGCGTTCAGGGGTGTGGGTGGGTGCAGGTTATGATTCAGTTCTGACTGAAGAATCTGATGGCCTGAGGGCAGAAACTGTTTCTCATTTGGCAGTGAAGGCTGAAGGCAAAGGGAGAAAATAATGTGTTAGGGGGTGTGGGGTGATCCACAATGCTGGTGGCTTTGCAGATGCAGTGTGTGGTGCAGATGTCTGTGACAGAAGGAAGACCCCAGATTTTGTTGGCTCTCATCATCTGTTCTTGTAGAGCAATTCCCAAATCAGGCCCTGATGCAGCTGCACAATATGCTCCCTGAAGTGTCTCTGGAGAGTGTGGTGAGGATTGCTTTCTTCAGAAAACAGAGATGCTGCTGGACTTTCTGTGTGATGTAGCTGGTGTTGAAAGTCCACATGAGATTATCCACAATGTGGACACCAAGCAACTTGGTGCACTGCATGGTCTCCACTGAAGAGCCAATGTTATTCTGAAATATTTATGCTGAAAAAACTCCTCAGTGTCATGGACAACCCCTCTCACCCCATGCATGCCTCCATCATGGGCCATCAAAGCACATGCAGCAAAAGACTCATTGCCTCTAAATGCAGAACTGAATGCCAAAGGAAATCCTTCCTACCCGTGGCCATAAGACTTTTCAACTCTTCTTAATTCTGTAGGTGATTTTATCTGGACTGGTATTAACGTCAAGTGGTTTCTCACATTGGGCAATATTACTCATTTACTCTTACCTACTCATCTGTATGCTGTTGAATGTGTCATCCCCAATCACATGCTGCTAACTTTGCTTGCACTCAGGGAGCAAACACTGTCACTTTCAGAACACCTGAACCATACAACTGTCACTTTTTAAACTATTTGCACTAATAGTGATATTTTATTACTGTTGCCTTAGTTATATTGTCACTTTTTTAGCTTATTTGACAACCAACTCTTTTGCCTGGTTCACATTCCAAGACAGTTCTTAAAAAAAAGAACTGTCTTGGAGGTTGTTGGTCTTGCACTTCTCTGTTAGCTGTTGCACCATTTTTTGCACACAGTCTCATAGTTCCCACTGATCAGGCCCATCACAGTCATGGTCATCAGCATGAGCAGTAGAGGACTGAGCACACAGGCTAGATAGGTGGTGCTGGATATGTTGTTATAAGGGGAAATAATCACAGTGTCATGATTTCTAGCACAAGTGCAACGCAGGTTTTTGTCATGGGCGAGTCCCATCGATTTGGGGATAGCACGTCTACAGAAACAGAGTTGAGAAGCCTTCGCGATTAATTAACTGTGTCCTTTTAAATTGCGATTAATCGTGACACCAGTTAATCGTGACATCCCTAATTGCTCCCGATCCTGACTGACAGACAGGTCTCTGAGTCAGGAAGTTTAGGATCCAATTGTAAAGGGAGGTGTTTAGGCTCAGCACTCCCAGGTTTCCTGTCAGATGCTGAGATGTAATGTGAACGTTAAACTGAAGCCAAAGAACTGGATTAAAATGAGAAATTATGCTGAATTCAAGAATTGCTTAAACTGGCCGATAACTTTACATACAACCTGCTTTTGGCCATGAAGCAGGCAACAATTGTTGAGGGAAGTGAGTGGGCTTGCTTAAATGAAAATCTGGTATTACAGTGTGTAGGTTTTAAAAATGAATATAGAAAAAGAAAGCACACACATTTACCTTTACTAAGTGTAAGGTGTCCATTTTGCCACACATGAACACGCCACAGCACAGCACACTGTTTAAAAATTTTTCTCTGCATTTAACGCATTCACCAAGTGAAGCAGTGGGCAGGGAGCAGTGTGTGGGGATGGTTCCTTGCTCAAGAGTACCTCAGTTGTGTCATTGGCAATCCTGGGATTCAACACATGACTCTTCACTTGCAGGACCAGGCCACCAGCGGCTACTATGTACATACTGTGTGTCTTTTTTTTTTTTTTTTTTTTGCATTGCCATTGGACAGTCCTGAAATCTGTGTGATCTGTAGCCCCCTTAGCATATCTACATCTCTGGCCCCTCAGCTCTGTGAAGGAGAGGTGCCTGGTTAGGACCACATAGTTCACCCAAAAATGAAAATTTGATGTTTACCCCCAGGGCATCCAAGATGTAGGTGACTTTGTTTCCTCAGCAGAACACAAACCAAGATTTTAACTTTAACCGTGGCAGTCTGGTAGTCAATTAATGGAAATGGATGGGCACCAAACCTTTCAAAGTAAAAGAAACATGCTCAGACAAACCCAAATTACACCCTGTGGTTGTGATGATACATTACATTAAACTGAATAGTATTTATATCATTTTTTACCTCTGATAGACAGCTGTGTCCAAACCGTCTCGGGCTCCCTGTGTACGCGCTTTGGCGTAGGATACGCAAACGCCGGAATCTCTGTGCACTGTGTAAACAACGAGTGCCGTATACACTCAACATCCTCACTTCCGGCGTTTGCGTATCCTACGCCAAAACGCGTACACACAGCCTGAGATGGTTTGAATATGGTTGGCTATCAGAGGTAAAAAATGATATAAATACTGTTCAGTTTCTCACAAAAAACAATCGTTTCGTGTCTTAAGACATCAATGTATCGTCACAACCACAGGGTGTAATTTGGGTTTGTCTGTGCATGTTTCTTTTAATTTGAAATGTTTGGCGCCAATCCACTTCCATTAAATGACTACCAGACTGCCACGGCTAAAGCTAAAAATCTGCGTTTGTGTTCTGCTAAGGTAACAAAGTCACCTACATCTTGGATGCCCTGGGAGTAAGCAAATAAACATCAATTTTTCATTTTTGGGTGAACTATCCCTTTAAGCCTCTGTCCCTATAGTGAAATGAAAGCAATCAAACCCGCCCCTCGCAGAGTCATTGCTTCTGAATTGATTTTCTTGATTCCGCCATCAGTCTGACCGGCTTTAAATTGGCTGTAACTTACCTTTAGCTCTGAGCTGTTATATGATGTTTTTGAAAGGGTCAGGGACTTGCTATATGATTCCTGCCAAAAACAACAGATGTTGTTTGCATCAAGTGCCAAAAGACTAGCCATTTATTTTAGATGACAGGCCGATCCATTATGACAGGGCTTTCCTTGCTGTGAAAGAACCGAAACTGCCAGAGAGGAAAGTGTCCGTTTCAAGCTTCCCTTAAATGATGGTCATGTGAAGTGCATTTGAAACAGACAGGTGGAGAAGGAATCGAGTCAGACAGGAAGTGCTGCTCATGTTTTAAACACTTTTTTCCTACAGGAAAAAAGCACATTACCTAGGCCTGTCTTAATTAAGAATGTTTAGGCGATCTCAAGGACACATCAGGGCAACTCCAGATTGGATTAAAAATATTACTGATTAACATGTTTGTGAAATGACACTTTTAGCAATAAAAGTGCCACAGTGTATTCTTTGCAGCAGTGCCTCAGAAAAACACTTTTGCTTCCCTAATGAGATTTGTGTTTCTTTAAATAAACTTTGAGATGACACGTGAAATCATGTTTTTTAATATTCATATCCACTTGTCCAAACAAGAACTGCTTTGGAACACTTATATGAAATGCTGTAACACACACACACACACGCACACACACACTATGTGTCAAAAGTTTTAACACCCCAATTTTTCTGTTTATTTTATTTATTTATTTTTATAATCCAGCGGTTCAACATCTCATTGTTCATTCTGCAGAAAGTTCTTCCCAACAATGTTGCTGAAGTTCTGATAAGTGTGACACTTATAGTTTGATTTGCTTTGCTTTGCTTTCTTTCTTCTGTTCAGTTCACCCTAAAGCAGCTAGTCTGGAAGCTTCTGGCCGCTCCATGTTTTCCAGCTTACCATCTTGTATATATACCCCAGCCTATGCTATATATATAACCCCAGCCTAATTTTAGGTGAATACCCCTTCCATGCTTTTTCTTTCCCAGTCCAAAGCAGATCATTATATAAATACTAAAGTAGTCTAGCCTCATTTCTGAATATTATCAAGGAATCTGGTACATTCCTTTAAATGGTCAAGAGCCACCTACTTCAACAGGAAAGGCCATTTCATTGATATGAAGCATAAGTGATCATCATTTTTGTATTGTGTCAAGAAGGGGGTTTTCTTTTTTTCTTTTTTTTAAAAAGAGGCTACTGGGGAAAAAACATAGACAAATACAAAAGGGTATCCTGCTTATATGTAATGGCTGTTTCAAAGAAACAATTACAAACTTTTGTTCTGTCCATTGACTGAACATATTTTACTCCAGAAGGCCCAGTCCTGGCACACAGAGCACTGCTTCAGAATCTCGTTTCCCATCAAACAGAGAAAGTTCACTTTCTGGAAATGTGTCCACACCATGCGCAATGGAACAGACAAGTTTCTGATTCTGTGGTCAGGTTAGCGTGCAAAACAAAGCAGACACTACACTTTCATGTGGACAAAATTGAACATTGAAACAGTACTGGCAGGGCAGTTTTTAGCAGAACAGATACTACAGTACCCACCACAAATTTTTCTAAACGACTCAGTGTAACAAGACTTCAAGCATTTTTGATAGAAATGAATATCCTAAGTTTTACTGAATGTTATTGTAAAATAGTAAATATCAATATTTATTGATTAGCATTTTTTTTTTGACGGATGACCATATGCTTTGGATCATGAGCTCCTTCTCTTTTTATGTACTTTTCTCATCATTCTGGTTCAGGTTGAACTTTTTTTCGTCTGTCCAAAGAACTTTACTCCAGAATTGGGCAGGCTTTTTCTGAAAGAGTCTTATCTTGTCTTCCTGTTCTTCAGTGTTACTAGTGGAGAACCATCTTATTTGTCTTGCATGGTCTCCCAGGCCCTTTGGTGTTGCCGAGCTTACCAGGGTGTTAAGCAGTTTCCTCTGGGATCATTAATATTTTCTGTATGACTTGGTGTGAAAAGACCTCAAGATTTGCTGCCTCCTTTGGCACTGATAGAAATGAATGCACCAGGTTTTTACATACTAAGATGTCAATATAAATTGATTATCAAGAATTTAGTTGCTCACAAATTGTACAACATTCTCAAACAAACTCATTGGCCGATAGCAATAACCATTTTTAAACAAGGTGACAATGTAAAGAAATGTAATCCAGTTAATAGGAGATGGGTAAAAACTCTTAAAAACAAATAATTAATTACAATCACAGATTCATGGGAAAAAATTAGACATGCCAATCATTGTTCACTATTTAAAAAGTTAAAACACTTGACAAAAGTGAATGTAGTTGCATTAAAGTTAACGTCTTGCAGAAGCTCTGTGACATTCCTGCCTGGGCAGTGTTTTAGACTTCCATTCTTGTATGGGACTGTTGATGTTATCACTCTGGTATCCACGTCAGTGAGTAATTTTATTCTTTTTTTTTTTTTTTAAGAATGGAATCATTTTGGATTATTTGGGGTGTAACCATGTTCAAAATTCTTAATTAAGTTTGACATGAAACAGTGGTGTCTTGATTTGATAAATTATGTTGAAATGGCTGAAAATGACTTACTTTAACATTTTGTTGTGTCCGTAATGATACGGTCCCTAACGATGCATATGGTTAGTTCCTTTAGTATTTGGGCATTAATGCAATTTTTCCGTAACAGACAAAATTCTTTCCCCAAGCTAAAAGTCAGGAATGTTTTTTTAATTTGTTTTTTTTTTTTAATCTTCACAGTGGAATTAAGCAATCAAGATGTAGCAGATGTGTAGATTTACAGCTTTAATTTAAGGGAATTATCAGTCATTACATTAATCTTTCAGAATTTTTCATAGTTCTTCCATGTTTAGAAGCTCAAAAGCAATTGGACAAAGTCATCTGAAATGCATGTATTTTTTGAATACTTGGGAAAAATCCTTTGCAGTCGATGACTACCTGAAGTATGAAACTGAGTTTCATCCCTTTGAGATGCTTTGCAAGTTTACTGCTGGTACCTGCCTTTGCTTATTACAAGATTTTCTGCCTTCTGTTTTGTCTTCAGTAACTGAAAAGCGTGTTCTATTGAGTTAAGATCAGTTGATTGACTTGGCCATTGAAGAATATCCTATTCCTTTACCTTGAGGAACTCTTGGGTAACTTTGGCAGTACGCTTTAGGTCTTTATTCATTTTCACTGTAAAGTGTTTTCCTATCAGTTTTGCAGCTGAGAGTATAGCCCTGTACACTTCAGAATTAATCTTGTCAGTAGTCATAATTTACAGCGATGACCCAGTTCTGCTCTCAGCCAAACATGCCCATGTCATAACACTGCCTCCACCATGTTTGTTGGATGATGTGGTTTGGTTCATTTCTTTTTTTTTTTCCTACATATTTTCCTCATCATTCTGTTACAAGTTTATCCGTCCAAAGAACTTTATTCTTGTTTGTCAGTCACATGTCCAATTACTTGTAAACTTCTGAAAATTCGAGGGACTCTGAAAAATGGCTGTAGTTTCTTAAAGCTTAATGCAGTACATTTTGTAAAATCTCCTAAATTAAAGCTGGAAGTCTGTACCTTTGCACATTGAGTGCTTAATTATGGTGGTATACACAGAAAATCACAAAAAATTCATCAGTTTCCAAATTCCAAAGAACTTTAGTTTTCTTTATCAGCTGCTTTTTGTATTGTTCCCTGCAGGTCTACAGCCTACATGTAATAGGATGAGCTTCAGAATGACTGAAAATCAGCTTTTGTAGGATGGATGTCCTTGCTAACTGACCATATCCCTTCTTGTCCTGTTGTGCAGGGCTGCGGTCATCTCTGCTTCTCTCAGCTTTTCTCATGGTGCTGGGGTCTGGCATGCGGTGTGTCCCCTCCGCAGACCTACATCTGAGACGCTGGTAAGACTCCAAGTCAAAATGTGCCATTTCACCATGGATTTCTATCCAAAGAAAAAACATTTTGGAAAAGTCCATTTTCAAGCCTTCCTTTGAATGTTTTTCAATTTAGTTTAAATTATGCTGTTACATTTAGCCCTTGGCTTCTTAGTGATGAGGTGTCATGAAGGCTATTGAAATGGTTAAAAACCTTGCACCTCTGAAAGTACAGTGTCTTCAACTGCCATGTAATATGATCGTAAAAGTGGAGACACACCTCAAACCTTTGCACAAATCAGGGCGATAAAACACATTCTCTACAGCTATAAGGCCCGAAGGGTTTAGAGCTACTGCAGGCGAGCTGTGGATCAAACTGCATGATTGAAAAACCAACTTTGTTGATAAGTGCACCTGCTAGACTTGTTCTAGTCATATTCCTACTATCAGTGTAATATTTTTACCCAGACAGACGTACTTTAGTACGTACTTTGAAGAGACCACCTAAATCTATAATTCATATGGTATAAAGTATAGAGGCATATTAATAAAGAACACTGAAAGCAGGAGGCTGACAACCCCCCAAAAAAGTTTCTGCTATGTATGAAACTCGGTTAATAAAATGTCTAGGCAGAATAGACACGAATGCTAGAACAATAAAGATCTTCATAGTTAATATTAATTGTCATCATCTGTTTAACAGTGTACACCCTCTTCCTTTTTTTCCTCATTATGTTAAAATAATTAAAATGATTAGAAGAGTACAAGATGTTTTTATTGTTTTTAGACAGAATTTGAAGTTTGATCCTTGTCCTGCTGTTGGCCAAAGTTAACTGATACTGCTGAACATATGTTAATAGGAGTTACATTTTCCTCCTAAGTTTTTATTTGGGTGTACTGTGATTTAGTAACAGCCTTGAGTGATCTACTGCACTGGGAATGTTTCTGTCAATCAAGCTATTGCTGTAAATATATCATGTTCTGTGACAAATTATGCAGGTAAAAACCAGCCATTTTAATTTGAAGTTTTAAAACTGTTTTACCTCAGTTTATTGTCCAGTTCTCTTCTTGGATTAAATAAAAATATGAGGGTCCCTTCCCAGATGTTTCTCAGAGTGCAGTAAAGCGCAGGTGAATTTTTTCCCCACCTGACATTTCATTAAAATTGAAAATTTATTTTCGGACACAAACCTTTATGCTGGTCAATGTTGAGATTGTGGTGGGCAGCCACAAATAAATGTGGAAACACAGACTTAAGGGGAAAATCAAAAAATGTCTTTCCAAATAAATATGTGATAAAGAAAGAAACCCACAGCTAACAAACGATGCCACACAATTTGAATGTCTTATACAGTCCAGAAATATTCTTATTTTATATTGCATGCAGCACCTTTATAAGGTCTAATCCCATTTTCCCAGTAATATTCTGGGTGATAGTAAAGGCCATTTCAAAACCTTATTTGCTTTAAAATTTGATGTATTTTTAGATCATTATCTTTTTGTCGTACACAGCCTTTTTTCCACTTCAATTTCTTCACTGACTGTGAGACAGTAGCTACCATGACTTATTAATATTTAGCAGAATCCTTTCTTTCCTTATTCCACCACAACAATTCCTGTGCACAGCCCAACAGCATAATAGATTCTACCCTGTGCTAATAGTCTATAAGGTGTTTTTAAGAATTTTTATTTCTACTAAATTATCTTGTGGCTGCAGACAAGGAGTTCAATTTTCATTCCCTCCACAGAACTTGATGCACCTATTGTTGTGTTACATAATGCAGATGTTAATGTTTGAGATGTCTTAAATTACACATTGGCATTACCTACACTCAGCATGGGTTAAGGTCTACTGAGACCAATAAACTCAGGCACTAAATGATCCACTGACAGGATCCCCAAACTTTAACACATGCCACATTTCTTTTTATTTGATTTTAATATATTTTAGTTAATTCTGTTTAGTTTTTCACATTACATTCTAACAGTAAATGATAGTAATGCATTGCTATTTACAGAAATATATAGAAATGAACATTAGCATGTAGACGCACTTGTCAACTTCATTTCTCACACCATAAATAATACAGAACTATTTTATTTTGCTGTTGGTTAAATGCTTTTGTAAAGCCATTTTTAAAATCAAGTCATTCGTATTCATTTGTATGTAGCACATCATGTATGACAGTAAAAATATTTCTTGCCCTGGAAAGGACCAAAAAATACTATTCATGAAGTTTTTGCCTAGCAGAAGATTATGGGAGATTTAGAAAACACTGGAATTTAGGGTTAAATGGAAAAGATCCACAATCTCTTTTTTTTTCAGAGAAGTAATTACATGTCTAATGAAGGTTTAGGAAAGGTTATCTGAACAAGATATATTAAATAATTTCATTAGTCTTGCTACTGTTAAACTGCCATGTATGTCTTATTATATTTAACACTGAGCTCATTTCAGGAGCTACCGAGTTATGAGTTGAGCAGAGAGAAAAATAGTCACATTTCCTTAATGTGAAGTATGGAAGTGTGTTCAGAGGATTATTGAATTTCTGCAGAGTAGCAGAATCAATATATGTTTATGTATGTAAATTGGGTCATAGTCATTTCTTTGTGATATTACAATTACCAAAGTACAAAAGTGTTCATTTCAGCTGAGGAGAGCAATAATGAATACTGTAAACTGGAATCGTTTCTTATCTATATTGGTCATGGACACTATATGGACAAAAATTTGGACCTGTTTTTCGAGGTTTGGACTAGGCCCCTTACGCCTTACTTCCTGTGAAGGGCAAAATACTTCAGTCCAACTTCTTGGACACGGTTTGCGGAATAAACTTCTCTATCCCAGCATCACCTTTGAGATGAACTGGAACAGAAATCGCGAACCAGGTATTCTCATCCAACATCAGTGCCTGAACTCACAAATGAATGGACAGAAACTGACAGAAACCAAGTTTCCTACAGAAACTCCAAAATCTTGGTGAAAGTCATTAAATTCCCTGTTGGTGTAATATTCAGGCGTTCCAATACTTTTGTTCATACAGTGTGATAAAAAAATTGATATGCAATTAATGATGTAATAGATGTACTGTTCATCACTTAACAAAGTGTCAAATGATAAAATGCCGTAACTTGGTGTGTGTTGTTTTTGTTTTTTTTCTTGATGTAACTCACCTTTGGATTAATTAACGCTCCTTCTGTTTATATATTTTTAAACTGTATTGCTCAAAACCAACAAATAGGAATTTCAGAGGTGCACTGTGGCAGTTTTGGTGTTGAATAGTTTAGAATAGTAAAGGAGCAGAACATTAACACAGAACGTAATTTGCTTTTCAAGAAATAAGTTTTAAGATGAGTCTGTGGGTATTGGGAAAACGAATCACCAAAATCAACGTAATATTTTTTGGAATATGAATTTCACCAATGTGCAGCAACAAATTTTAGCGCCATTTTATTGTGTTGTCTTTTGCATTATCATGGATCATTTTGTATCAGGATCATGGACCAGGAGAAAATACAGAAGATGTCTTTTGAGCACCTGGTCTTTATCAGAAATTCATAGTTGAACCCCATAATTTTATCCCGAGACTGATTAATTTTCAGGTGAGCCTCTGCTGGCAGCAGATCCAGACATTGTTTGTATTGGTTTTGCCACAGGGCAGAATTTAGCTCTCTTTTATGCTGTCGAGTCTTGCTATTGATCAAATGAGAACAGTGAGTTTTGTTTTTTTTTATGTTTCTCCAATAAAGTGTTTATTATATAGTGCTTTACAGTGCATAGTGTAACTGTGTAAAAAAATATGATATGGGGGCGATGACTCATCTCGTATTACACAGCGTCAAGTTTAAGGTCCAGCACAAGCTGCGAACTGGAATATAGGCTGTCTGACCGATATCTGATATTGGATTTATGGCTATATCAGACTCGATACCGATATCATATCAGATTGGGCCCATCTCTGTTGAATACATTATGCATCAGCGTCAATATTCTTTTGATAAAATATTGAAAGGGCAGCTTAATACTAGCTCAGATACTTTCATTTACATACAGCGACTGAATCTTATAGTTATTCCAACACTGGGTCTGATTGTTTGAACTCAAGCCTCTGAATTTATGAACTGTTTCCAAGCCATTGATTCAGCATGCTGGCTTATATTTAAGCACACTGAGGTGTTGAAATAGTTCACCATGCATGCCATGTCTTATAACTTTACTGGAGTCTCTAATCCTCTTTTTTTCTAATCAAAATGAAAACATCAGAATTGCCTGGCAAGAGAGAAAAAATTACTGTCTCCACCAGTAGGTGTCAGCACTTGCATTGAGAATTAGTAGAGTGATCCTCCGTCTCGAGAAATGAGAAGGTTTGATTGGTGCTGCCCTATGCTTGAGTCTAAAGTGATGAAAATCTGTACTGAATCTTTGGTGAAGAAGATTGATTCGGATTGTTGTAAAATCACGAGTTACCCTTCTGCAGGGTTCACTAACGGAGTTCAAGGCACCGCCAACATGATCCAACGGTGTCTTGTGTCAAAAGAGATGAACATTCTTTAAAAAATGCCCACTGTTGGCTCAGCTGAAACAGAAGAACTCTCTTATTAGCAGATGGAGGAGAATTCTTTCAAGAAACATGTATGCAGATCAATCCCATCATGTTTGATGAAGCTATTTTCAAGGACTTTTTATGAATAGAGTTTTTTCTTTTTGGTAGCTAATGGATTTATATATGAGACGAGACCACCAAATTCCTTTCTTGAATGATTCACTGCTTTTTCTCCCTTTTTAGAGTTTTAAACCAGTCTCCTGCAAAGTAAGCATTAGGAAGTCCATTAATACGATGACCTCTGATTGAGAATGCCAATGATTGCTCTCAAATCAAAGCCAATTGTAATCGACGGGGTAAATGTATGCAAATAGCAAGCAGGGCCTCTGATTAAAGGGGGCAGCTTGGGTGCTGTGGACAAATTCCTGATTATTTGGGCCTTAGGATGTCAGCAGGCACATCTGTATCCCTGCCATGTGCACGGTCACGGCACCATGAGTGCCACAACTTCATCAGAGCAGAGAGATTTACTGGCCATCACCACCCTTTGTGCACCTGGCAGCCCTAGAAGCCCATCCTGTTGTGCAGCCTTTCTGTCCAACATTTTTTTTTCCCATTTCTTCAGTGATTTAAACAAGATGATGTCATGCTATCACAGTCTTTATTAAACAGACCAACAGCTAGGTTCACCTCACAGATTTAAAATTCCACTGCCATTATTGGCTTTGTTCTAATAGGTGTGTTTGATGGAACATCCTGTTTTGCTCAGTAAGCTGCTTTGTGAATGTAGTGTGGACGAGTCGGTCTGAAACATTGTGCCAGTTCCTTTGTTGCCCAGCCCTGGAGTGATGTTTGAGATCAGCCTGCGTCAGCTGTGCCAGTCATACAGGCTATTAAAGTGCAGTAATGGACACATTCTGTCAGAGGGCCATTTAATCAGAGTGTATTGAGATTCCCTTTGCCACTGCTTATCGATATTTGTTAAGTTAATAATCTCTGTCTAAATTGCCATCCACTCCCGGCCTAAGTTGCCAAACTCCCTCACGCTTCCCTTATTTCAGCCTTCACTGCTGTGTCTGGACTTCCCTTGCGAGCCAGCAAATCTTGAAGACAGATCACACTGCTGGGCTTAAGGTCACTTTCTGCCTCCAGTAATTAGAATGGGAGTGAATTAGCTCAGTGAATGGAACTCAATGGACCCTGATTCGATTCAGGGTCTGATGTTATGATTGCCTGACTTTATGTGAGATTTAGCATAATTTTCATATTTTTTCACGGAGTAGTTGGCAACAGCCTTGAAGTCGTAATGATCAGCTTTGGGTTTGGGATTTGGAATCAGCTGCGATCCAATTATGAGCAACGTGAGGTGGGATCACAATGAAGTCTGCAGTTAATGCAAATGTGGAGGGATTCTGCTTATTCAGTCTCCATCCAGGTCCAGAACAAAGCCCAGCCAGTTGTCCGTTTCATTTCGGAAAGTGTGGTAAAGGGGTTTTAACGTGAACCAGCATCATAGAAGCTGGATTGCAATTGAATATCATATTAGACAGGATTTAAAACCTATCACAGGAGCCATATCAGAGCATAATACAAAAGAGCACAGAAGAATGGAAGTTGAGGACATTTTTATCAAAAGTTTCTCAGTGCTTATATATATAGATCTATTTTGCAAAGTTAGATACTGCTAAAGATTTTTTTCACCTTTGGGGCTGCCAGCAAGTTAAGTGACTTCAAATGTGCCAGAGGTTTGGGGTTTCACTGTTGTATGGCTGGAATAGTTTTGGACATTTCAGATCTGGTGCACATGTTATTATGTAATTACAAATTTGGTCAGAAGTACACGTTTTCTACCCAGACCTGACCTGAGCTTGACTTGAGGTGATCTCATGATTTT